>CAAKHC010002800.1:0-17153 GCA_901007825.1 Macroramphosus scolopax | reverse complement strand
CCCAATGACCTCAACAGGTGATTTTATCCGACACGCACACACACATACAAATACTGTATAACACTTACACTCTCAGTCTAAGTCGTCTATCTGGTGTCTGCCAGTCTTTTGTTGGAGAAGCTGGAGAAGTGGCTGCAGCTGATGCTGAAGCTGTCTCCTCAGGAGAGGGGCAAAGATCCGGGAGCTGAGCCCAGCAACTGCTTCGCCCAGCTGGAGATAATACTGCAGCTCAAGGTTGGATTCATCCAATTGTTAAACAATTAAACAATGTTAAACTATAAATACAGCCCAAGTTGTCCTTGTTCAATGACACTAAGACAGCTGCTGCATCAGGAGGATGACATGTTTTTTTTACGCATTGATTTCACCCGACTGTCTTCTCGTTTCACTCAGCTGGTCCACGTCCTGAACATGATGTCCTCTAAGATCCTGACATATTCGGTCTCCGATAGCGAGACGGTGGCCGACCTGCAACTGAGAATAGAAAAAGACAGCAGCATCCCTCCAGCCAACCAGGAGCTGCTGCTGGAGGCGGGACTGGCCCTGGAGCCTCACGGACTGGCCGTGCAGTGTGCCATTGATTACACAGTAATATTTCTAACATCTTATATCTAAACACACGATGCCTTTACGGAGTATTCGTCAACACGATGGTGTTGTTAAACGGAGTGTTACATCTGCGTCTGCAGGAGATAGATGGGCGGCGGACAGACTTGCCTCTTGTCTTCCTGTTTGATCGCTCCTCCTGCAGCTATGAGCCCCCATTCGCCGCTCGCGTCCTCCCTGACAACATCAGATTTGTCCGTGAGTGCACAGATTATCCTCATCTAACAATAATACTCTGAAAAGGTTTTCTGCATTTTAGCCGGTGAACACAAACACTTTGTTTTCCACACAAATCAGCACATTTTCACCAAATTCCTGTACATTCAGCAACAAACATGGTTGTATTTTACAAAGAAAAAAAGGGAAATGAAAGATAAAAAAAGAGCAAAACACACTGTGCTGTCTTGTTTCGAAAGGTTGGAGCTTAAAAAGGTTCCTACTAGTTAGAAATACAACAAGTAGGACAAAAGAAATAAGGCTATGTTCCAATTCTAACAAAAGATGACCTTAAAAAATATACGCCGCCCCTTTAATGCTCATAGGAAGACATAAAGAAACTTTGAACTTCTGTTTTTAGACTATTTACTGGTGTCACTTCTGCTTTCGAATAAAATGCCAAATGTTTTTGCTAATGTGAACCAGGACACCAAAAACCGCAGAGAATCTCAAATGCCTGAAAGAGCTTCTTTTAGTTGAATGTACTTCGAAAATAACAATAAACATAATTTGCTCCTTTTATTCATTGTGTGTTTTGTCTGTTTCCTTTGAACAGAAAAGGAAAAAAAGCAGCTTCTGGCTTACAGCCCTCTGAGGAGGACTTGTGGTCAGGCGTGGCACACCATCCGCTCCCTGAAGGAGGACTGGCAGAGGCTGCAGCAGGGGCAGAAGGCTGCCATGTAGGAAACACACACACACACACACACACACACACACACACACACACACACACCGTACCTTACCTGTTTGATAAAACGAACACATGTCGTGTTCTCTTGTTTGTCAGCATGAGTCTACTGAGACACAACTCCTCACTGTCCAAACAGAAGAATGAGATGGTTTCCATGTACCAGAGACTCATGGCCAAGCTGGACTTCTTCAGCACCAGCCTTCACTTGGACATGGACAAATACCAGGAGCAGACGTTCACCAGTATCGGTACTAAGCTACAAAGTCGCGTTGGCGGATCGAAAATGACCAAACAAATTGCGAAGTGCAACTACCAAACCTGCCTTCACAATGTTTGTTATTGGCTTGGCGGCTGGAATAGAAGCATATTTTAAAATGAAAAATGTTTGTTAAGTTATTGCTTTTGTCTCAGGTGGAAAGTGTGCTAAAGTACATTTCTTGCTTTCTCCAGCTTCGGATAAACTCCTCGGTGTTTGGAGGGAGATGGAACAGTCGGCTATCAACTGTGGTCAGGTAGAACCGTGTGTGTGTGTGTGTGTGTGTGTGTGTGTGTGTGTGTGTATGGCATATAATAACATGTTTTGGACACTGAAATGTGTGTGCGTATGTCCAGGCCAACGTGAGTGAACTGGAGGAGGAGATGATGCATCTACAGCAAGACATCGTGGATGTGCAGAGACAGCCGTGGCGGAGCGGGGAGGCGTTGGACACACTGTATGTCTGAACCCAACTCAGCATTTAAAGCAATAAAAAAAATAAATGTTTTGTTAACCGTGACTTTGTTCTTGTTCCTTTTTTGGACACCAGTGAGGGAAAGGCCATGGAGCTGTTCCGCAAACTCAGAGAGAAACCCAGAGGTTTGGATCCTTCATGCATCCTTTCACTTCTGTGCGCTCGTCATGGTGTCTCCTCATGTGAAAATAAACCTCTGGCTTTCCTTTTCCTTCTCCCGCTCAGACCAGCGGTTACCAGGGGACAGCCAGGAAGTGGTGTGCCTGGTGGATCAGGCAATCCAGTTCTATGAGAAGAAGCTCAGAGACTTCTACACACACCTCAGGTTCCCACAACACACTTGTTATTATTCAACTCCAGTACATGTGGAGTTATAAGAAGGCTCATATTATAGTGATATGAACGTAATTTATTTTGTTGTGTGTTTTGCAGTAAGACGGGGGTCTGCCGTCAGCGTGTGATGGAGCTGCTGCCAAAGGTGGAGGAGGTAGTGCAGAAGATGGCCCATAGCGAACAGGTCCTGATGGGCCTCCAGGAGAAACGGCAGCAGGAGCTGTGGAACCTGCTCAAAGTCGCCTGTGTGAGGAAACAATCCGCACTTTTCCTCCCCGAGTTGTTTCCAAGTTTATACCATGAGTTTACTACTGCTGAGCAACAGCACATCTGTACGTGCTGATGAATGTCTCTGTGATTGAATGGGATGCCCAGAGCTCACTGATGAGTAATGCAGTTTCCTCCACTTCTAGCAGGTGATTTGTACTGCGACACAAAGATGAATGTGCATCATCTTGTTTTCTGTAGAGTAAAATTCGCAGCCCGGTAAGCGGGAGTCCTGAAGGATTACAAACCCCGTCTTCAGTACCACCTCTAATGACCCCCAGACACAGTTTACAGCAGTTGTGAGTGCACACACACACACACACACACACCATATAGAGTAGATGCTGTATTGTGGTTTCGATGGGTTTTTATTTTGCTCTCACTGCAAGATTAAATACTTTACTAGACGCTGCACATCTTCATTTTAAAACAGACGTCCTCCCAGAACCTTTCAGTAGGCTGAATTATGTAGTTATCAACAGGTGACTTACATCTGCATGAATCTGCATGTGTCTGCAGGGATGAGTCTCTTGTGGAGGAGAGCAGGACATTTGAGGGTCGACTCCAGAGTTTGCTCCAAGACACCATCCAGGAATCTGAGAACAATGTGGAGGTATGAAGTTCATCCTCCAACTCTTCTCACACCTGTCTGATTCTAGTTGTGTCCACAATCATTGTATTGTTTTACTCTGTTTTCATCCTAGATGCTGAGGGAGTGGACGTGGATGCACGGAAGCCAGAATTTCTCCAGTGACCTCTCCTAAAATGGATCTTTGCTTCCATATTATCCTCTGCTGCCTCCGTGTGGGTGGGACGTCAAGCTACAAGCAGCTTGTCCTGCCTAACCTTGAGAGGGGACTTCCCCATTCGTGACTTAGTGAGAACGACTCGCAGACATTTGATATCAGTGACTCGTGACTCAAGTCTGACTTTGACACACACGTCATTTCCAATCTGCAAACTTCTGAGGCAAATTTAATTTTTACGTGCTCTATGTGTGTTTTTCTATGTGCATCTCCACTGACCTATATTTTATATTTTAAATTTTATTTTAATGAGACATTCGTTGAAAGACATGGGAGGCTATTAGTGAATGCTGAATGACTGTGTAAGTGTTATAATTCTTCACAACCTCTAATGAGTATTTTCAGTGATGACGATCATGTGGGTGATTGTGATGAGAGTTGCATCTGCAGTGTGATGCAGCCCTGCAGCCCTGCAGTAAATGTGTTTCGATTGGTTTTGTATTAACTTCTTGTTCTGATTATGTCACAAGAGCCTGCAGTCAGTGGTGATGCATACAGATCAACTCAGGGAAAATTGACCATTTAAATGTCTATTAGTATGTGCTGGATGCCGGATGCCGCTGCTACTGCGACATGATTTGCTTCACGCGTGGCTTCATAGTCGCTCATCTTCATCCCAACTATTGGAAAAAAAAATCATTACTATTTGTAGAGCATCTGCACATCGTAGAGGGAGCTGTTCCACATGTGCCTGTAATGTGCTGTTGTCAATAATATCAGAATGTAAATATACTAAAACATTTCTATCATGATTAATAAGACAAGATTATGTTGTATCTTGAATACAGTGTTTTCTTTTTTATTAATTGAGGGGAGAAAACCAGCACCAGAAACAATCCATCACTCATAAACAACACTGACAATCAAAATGTTTGACATTTCTTTATTCCATCAACTCAATAAAATCAATTTGAGGTCCTAACTGTTGACTACTCTTCCTATACAAAGCACAGCACAGATAAAGTGAAACGTAGTGAATGTTGAACAGGTAAGGACACAAAACCAGACAAGACAAAGAGGCGACAGAGTTCCAGGTTGCCGTCAGACCTTTAACCAAACAGCACCTGAAAAAGACATTTAGGCAACTGAAGGCTCGCAGTTGATAACTGTCACTGAGGGGAATCGACGTCAGTCCCCCCAGTCTGACAAGGTTCAGCTCCTCTTTGTCTTTACTACTTACATCAGCTTTTATTGCATAAGTTTACAGTCACTGTATTTGTCAATTTGACAACAAAAAAGTCAAAAACGTCCCTCGTTCCTTGAAAGCATGCGACAAAACCACAATCCACAAACACGCATCCTCTAATAATCAAATTAAGCTTTAAAACCCAAAGCATGTCGGAAACGAAAATGGAGTCAAGATAAGGTACTTGAAATCTCATTTCTGAAAAAATATGCTTCTCTGATACTAAATAAAAGCACACTCGTCTTATCAAACAGCAGCACGATATTTGAAAACGATGGGATTGTGCTTCGACTGGCCACTGACACTCGTTCTTGGCTGTATTCAAATAACATAAAAGTTGGTTGAGGAATTCGTCAATATTGTAAAAATACAAAATGCCTCTTGTTTCCTTTTAGCAGTGCTGGAGGTCTTGCTGGCTACGTGGGGTTGCAAGGTTAAGGCCAAAGAATGTGTGTAGACTGTGTGCATGTACCTGTGTGCATGTGTGTGTAGGACTAAGAGGGAAGATGTGTTGTAGTGTTGCTGCGTGGGAGCTCTAGGTGTTCGGGCTCTTTATTCTTCTTCTGTGTTGCTTTCCTTTCTTCCTGCTCGCCCTCAAATCCATTATGCCTGCAGCTCGAAGCCCATGCCGACCTTGTGTCCGCCGCCGTTGACGTTCTTCCCGTCGATCAGCGCTGAGAGAGTGAGCTTCACTCCTGCAGGGAACAGTTTTTCAGATGACGTGTCAAATGTGCCTACGTATGCTGTTGCATTAATGATACAGCAACAAGCGTCACAGAAACGTGTGAGAGACGAACCTGTCCTGAGTGTTTGTGTGTATCCAACTCCAACGAGGCAGGCGTTGTTAACTTTGGCCTGTGTAGAGATAGGAAGGGAATGAACAGGTGAGATGAAGAGTCAACATCAACCATACTGGGGAGGTTTTCTTCAATATCTGTGTTTTGAGGCTGTTTCTTACAGACACGGAGGCGTCCTTATCCAGCTGGTATTTGGCTCCAACTCCGAACCGTGTGTTGTTGCTTCCGGCTGTCCAGGCCAGGTGAACTGCGGTCTCCATATTGCTGGTCAACTTCTGGTAAATGTAGCCAGCGAACTCTGTGCCGTCGTTGCTGAAATACAGTCGTAAAGCAAAGCGTGAGAAATACAGTAAGTGGAGATGAAGGGTGGAGAGTCGGCTGTGGGATCTGCTGCCTCTTATTGCTCCCATCATCCAATTCATCACTTCCCTTTCCTGCCTCCGACCCTTATGAGTCAAAGCTGTAAATGTAAATCTTCGCTGCGATGAGGTGACTCACACGCTGGTGTGCAGGTGGAAGTCACGGGCCCGGTGCTCCAGGGCGATGTTGTTCTGGGTCAGTTTGGACTTTGCAGAGTCGAAAGCCAGCTGGTACCCAGCATGCCAGCCCTCATAGCCCAACACAGCAGCTGCGTGGACGGTGGGACCGGCCATGTCGAAGGCCAGGTCGCAGCTCATGTTTATAAAGTCACGTTTGTAGCCCGTCTTCAGTTTGGCACTCTTCTTGCTTCAGACGTTCACAAAGAAAGTAAATTAAATAGCACAACGATGACTCATTAATATGTCCATGACATTCTGCACATCAACACTGATTGCTTTGTCCATTTCTGTTTTTGTGAATCTATTGCTCTCACCCAGTGTTGGGTACGAACGATGTGTCCAGACCGAGCTTCAAGCCCTTGGCCAGCTGCAGACAAAGAAGATAGACAACGTAAGTCAATGTTTATCTTACAGGTAGATGATGTGTCATTTGTCCTTGGAGTCTAAAATGTCTCGATATCTTGTTTATTTGACTCCACCTGGTCTTCCATGGTGATTTCTGTGGTGAGCGTGTTGTCTGTGTTCCACTTCTGGTTGAAATTGAGGCCGAGCTCATTCACTTTATACTTGGTCTCCAGGTGGCCTCCGGACTTCCCTGTGTCTGTGTTGTTGGAGCCGGAGGTGGCAAACTCCTGCAGGAAAAACGAGGGATGGAGTGATGAGCGGGGAGATGGAAAAATGAGGTTGGAAGAGGAGAAGAAAGGCAGAGAGGGTAAGAAAGCATAAAGGGAGGGGAAAGAAGCATTGCTTGTCCACTATTCCTCTGTCATCAAATCCTTATTGGGTTTATTATGAGTCAGGATGGAAAACTGAAAATAGAGGCAGGACTGCGATGGAGAGGTTGACTGTAGCTGGGGATTTTAATCATCTGTTACGGGTGCAGCAGTTGGGGTCAAGGTGCCACTTTGCATGAGCTACGGCTGCAGGGAAACACTTGCTAGAAAGCACGCACACACGGTCTGCACACAAACACAGCTGGTGCCACTGGCTTAAACCTCAGTGGACCTGTGTTTAATCATTATAAGAGAACACACACTCTCTTACCATCTGTCAGGATCATCCAAAGAAGAAGCAGAAGAAAGAGAAAAGAGAGAAAGTTAGGAGGGAAACACAAAGAGTGGACGTGCATACATTTACCCGCTAACTCAGAAACCGGAGAGTTTTCGGCATAACCGGGATGGTTTTTCCAGTTTTGTGGCATGTGGGAAACTCTACATGCAAGTGGCTCGTTATGGTTTCACTATGGCAACGGCTTTATAGCAACCGAGACATGCAGCATGTCTGGAGCACAGTAAACACTGGGGCACTTTCCCCCCCTAATGACACAACATTCTGCCTGAAGGAAACGGGACTGAAACCCTTCTGACAGGCTGCTGACTCTGGATGTTAGACTGACACCATGTCAGGCACGGACACTAATGTGACCTGCTGCAAATGCTGCAAGTCAGCCGTTTAATTTACTGAGTGCTAAGAGATGAACATGAAACTAACACGCTTACAGAGAGGTGGCAGTAGAACTTACAACACCATTCTGGGACTTGGTCTTCACATCGAGCTTCAGGATACCATAACCTGGAGTGAAGAGAGGTGGGAAGATGGTAAAACAAACTACAAAGAAAGGATGGAAAGACATCCTGCATCCTTGTGCTGCACAGCATGACTGTAAAACTGCAGCCTGCAGCAGAAATAAACAGCCAGTCAGGTATGAACACAGCTTCTGCCCAAACTAATATAGTGAAATAGCAATATTATTGCAAGAGTATATGCAAGAGCACTTACCATAGCCCTTGTTGAAGATGTCTTTGGCAGATTTGCCCAGGTCGGAGAATGAAGGAGGGACGGCCATCGTGCCTGAGCAAGCAAACATGAAGGTAAAGTTTTCGCAATCACTTCACAACAACAGAGCAGAGAACACACAGACCTCACTAATCAACTTCACCGATGGATAATTAAAGAGATACTGCAACAATTAAACAACCCAGTAGAATACAGGTTATTTGCAAATACATTTACTTTCGGTTGTCTGTATAAAAGTGGTCATGACAGAATATGGTGGACACAATCAGACGTCTTCCTTCAGAGCGACAGAGAGTATCACACTATCCAGAGTAGTACTCCCGATGACAAGTAGACTGATATTCACACAAAGAGAATTAGAAGTGCTAGAACGAATGCTACGAACAAATACAAGCAGGCTGAATACATCTTTTAAGCACATGGAGCCCTGGAAGCTAAACTAAGTTCAGCATGGAAACTAAGCAATGCAACTCAGTGAGCAGGAACACATGTCATGTGTTGTGTTCATCCGCTCACAAACCAAGCAACACAAATAGCATCTTTAACCAAATATTTGCTTGCAAACGTAACCTCTAGAAAAAGAGGAAAGTCTGCATCAGCTGGAAGGCATGAGCCTGGGTGCGTGTGATATACGACGTTTCCCCTCCTCCTCTGTTTTCCATGTTAACCCTATTGATTGCCAGGCAGCAGTCCATTAGCAAGAAGCAGAGGCGGTCTAACATTAATAACTGCAGCTTTCTGTTTGGAAGCAGAGAGATATAATTTGTGTATTTTTGGGTGTGCTAAGTAATACTGCGCAAGCCGTGACAGTAGAGCTCACATAAGCAGTAGCAGGTTTAGTTAGTCAGCAACTACCAGTCCTGCAAACCACTGCACTGCACCGGGCTTCAGACCGTCATCAGGGTCCCCTGGGTCACAAGGTGCATAATCCAGTGAGGGAGGACATTTTACCAAGGTGAACCTGCAGGAGCTTTTAGAAATACCTGCATCATTAATGTTTTACAACTGACCTTAATGTGACCCTCCCACCTCAAATAGCATCTTGTCACAAAATAAGGAGACATGGGTCTACTTATAGTGATGCAACCCCCTAAAAGTGGAATCATTTTTAGGTCTGGCCACATGAATTTGATATCAAAGCTCAGTCTCGGGACCCTGATGATGCGTCATCTGTCTGTACACTTACAGCCCCCCTCACTCACTCACCATGTCCCTTGGGTGCAGGGTGCTGACACGTCACACAGTGACCTTTGTTCTCTGCCTGCTTGCCTTTTCCTGTCTTGTCCTGCCGCACCACACCCCCATCTCCTTTCTCTGCCATGTCTCCTCAGACGCGGAGAGTGCAAGGAAGGACAATAGAAAACTTTGGCAACAGTGCACAATTTTTGGGCTTGTCTGTGAATGGTTGCATGTTTCTTTGGCATGCTGCCGTAGATGATGTCTCTCTCATGCAGAGAACTGGACAACTATTGTGTCATATTGTACAGTAACAGTATATACACAGGCCAGCAGATGATGAACGTATGTACTTTGTGCAAAACATGCAAACATGATAAGGCCAGTGTAAAGACCCTGTATGGCCCTGAGAGATAGCATTTTACCAGACAAAGAGAAGTGACTCGACAGAAGATGCCACTAAATGATAATCTGTTTGATTAATTTATATAACGAGAGATTGTATGGACAAGCATACAAACATTACATCAATAGTATTTTAGAGAAAAGCATTAGAGGGGTCCTTCATATCTCACTCACACAAACAGATACTCCCACAATCAGATAAGAGACAGTGCTAAGAGTCCAGTCTTTCTCACACCAACACATGATCATTAATGTGTCAAGAAGTCGCGTCTGCTTCTGTCTCCTTTCTGAAGCGACTGAGTGCCTTTTTCCATCTGTGTGCACTTCCTGGACTGTCACTTCTTCTCCACATTAAGCGTTTTCACCTCCTTCAAAACACAGTCCATTTTTGACCCTTTCCCTGCTGGGCACCATCTCTCAGTCCCGACAGTCCGCTCTAATTTTAGCCCAGGTGAACCTGACACTAAAACACATGTGACTAGGATTTCAAAATGGGTCCCCCTTCAGGTTCAGCCGATTAAAAGAACTCTTTCAAGATCCTCCTTACTGTGCCTCTATGCAATACGTATAAACAAACACACTCCCTCTGCCCCTCATAAACACACTATCATGAGCTGCAACCAGCCCTGACCAGACTCAAAGGTCTTAATGACAAATGGTTTCTTTAAATCACCTTATTGAAATACACATTGTGCATTTTGGTTCCACATTGTGGTTTATTTTTCACATTATCAGTTGTGTTCAAATCAGCAGTTCTTTGATTAGAGGAATGTGGAAAAATTAATATTTTGGGACACATTTTCAGCTCAACTTGAAAGGGAAAGAAATAAGCAATAATCAGCTGCAGCTGTGAGCGACACACAGCAAAATCTGACTAAATTCATATTTCTTTCAGTTTTTAATTAGTTCATATTTATTAAATTATTTTATTCAAATGTGTGTATTTTATTTATATTTGTAATTATTGTTTGTCCATTATAACAATTGCTGCATGACAAATAAAAATAATTCAGCTGGACACCTTTTATAATTAACAGATATTAAACAAAAAAATTGTCAAATTGTATATCAGACAGTTACCCAACACTGTCAGGACCCTTTGATAATGTCAAACCAAGCCAGGGGTGTGCGGTGTATAAGGGGAGGAATGTTAGAGTGTGAGATAAGGTCAACTGCTGTCAAGTTACACTAAGACAGTTTGAATGTAACGTGTGTGCTGTTAATATATTTGCTCCACAATCACTTGAAGAAAACTTCAAGATGTATAATGACAACAGATTACAAACTGCTGTGTGTTGCACTGTATTGTTATGAATTCACCATATCAGGAGTCTATCCAAAGTCCTGTGGATAGGGTCCCTCCACAAACCACAATGACCAATAAATGGGTTTCACCTATTCCTCCAGGCTGGCCTTAATACTGACTTTGCACCATAAACCGTCACAGCAGCATGTCTATAACAACTTATTGTGTAATACTATAGGAAGGAGTGTGCGTGAAGGTGGAGTGCCAAAAGATAACGGACCCTGTTAAGCAGATATTAATGGACCTTGTGCTTTTCCCAGAAAGATGAAAGTCACGTCCACGTCAGATGCATCTGGTTTCCGTTGTTCGTGCGTAAGTAAACATCTGTTGTGTGGTTGGCTTCTACCACCACTGCAAAACCCTACTTTTTAAAAAATCTATAATCTCTTCCAAGCATTTACAGAATAACACGCTCCTCATGTCCCATAGCCACCGATACTCAAAGATAGCTTTTCGCATGGAGATAGACACTTCTTCAGGATCTGTTTCGAGGCAGTTTAGTAGGTTGAACAATTCGGATTGTATGTGGGACGTTACATGCCTGAACTGCAATAGCAGCACTCCCAGCCCTTTATAAATGACTCATATCTCAATGACAGTCAAAACGCTTGTGTCTACAGAAAGTCAACTTGCAGTGTAACCAACATTGGAGCATAACTTTTTTGTAGATATTAACTTGTAAAACTCCGTTGTTGCTTACCTTTATTATTGTGGGGCAGAGTTTCTCGACACGACTGACTGCAGCGGGACACAGTGAAGGAGAAAGCAGGGACGACACACTGCGCATGCGCAAATCAGACCTCCGGACGAGGGCGGGGCCGTTGCGTAATTGACATTGAGAGGAAACTTATTAATGAGCACGCTGTGTTCTTACACTTACTTATATGTTGCTAGAATGTGATTATTGGTAATCAATACAAACAATTGTGGGCTGAAACATAAAGAGCATGCCACAGGTAAAGGTTTTACATATGTGCATCATAGTTCACATTGTTAACATTCACAAGTTCAACTTGTCATCATTTGGAATAAAATGCATGCAAAGGGTACTCGTTTAAATGTGTAAATGGTAAAAAAAAAAAAAAGTTCAAATTGAATTGGGTTCAACAGCAAAAACTCACTTTTGAAATGTTTGATAATAACCACTGCCAATGTGGAACAACGGGGTAAGTTTCGGGGTACTGCAATTGTTTTCCTGTAATGAATCTCTTACACCGCTCGGGGGCAATGACCGCTTGCTTATTGCATTTTCTTGTTTCCATAAAACAACTGTCAGGCTCCCCTTCATTTCAAATTGTTTGCAATGTACGCATGCCAACGCACAAATGGTTTACGTGATAATTACGTTTATAATTGGGGCCAAATACTAGGAATTGTGGGTCTGACAGTCATAGTGAATGACGCATGGTAAGTATTTAACCTACGAGGCTAAAATCAGGGACCATAATATAGGTGCCAGACATGGATTACAACAGATATGCACCTGATAGAACTAATGCTCCCCCAGTAAATATATAACATGTGAGCAAGTTCGAGACAGAAACCCCATTACGTCATAGTGTCAGTTATAGTATTATCATCATTACTGTTAGGATTACTTTACTAATCAGCAGACATTTTTATGGATGATCTCCAATCTAAATCGCCAAAATTTGCCAGCCAAATTCAGACATAATCAGCTTTAACACAGAGTCTGTGGCGAGTTGCTTATTCCTATTCAACCTTAAACTACTTCTCAGATTTGGATGAATTTGTTTCATTCTGAGAGAGGTGCTCTGTTGGTTGAAGCTCTCTTCTATCTGGTCTAGCTCTGTGTGCGGCGGCATCGTTGCCATGGTGAAGAATATTCAAACAAGCGTCATCAGTCTGCGTGCACAAATCCGCAACTGATAAACAACATAAAGGTAAATGAATTTCAATGATCATTTTGGGCATGTAAACATTTTTTATCTCGCTGAAGGCATTTACGCGTTGTTTGCTGTGTATCGCGTATTTATATTTAATCTTCGCAAATTAAATATAAAGAATCTAAACCAAAATGGCTAACGGTTATCAGTAATGTAGCTTACCGTGAGATAATGTCAGCAAGCGATAAAGGCTTGCTTACGCCAGACGAGCAGGGTTTCTAAACAGCAAGCTATATTTTGAGTTACTCTATTCATTCAATTATTTGATTGTATTTTAACCTGTTAGCTTCACTGTAGCCCCTTATAACGATTACTGATCAAAACCTAAAATTCGGATAATAAATCTGCTCTGCTGTCAAGTGGCAACCAGCCAGTCTGTGGAATATATTGACATTCATTATAGCACTTTTTGTATTATGTTATTAAAAGTGCTATAAATTATTCCACCCTCTGCAGGCCTGTGGGAATCAGTGGTTAATTAACTTGCATAACTTAAAACTTAAGCAAACAGTTCTTCACTGTGGACATTGCACATTTGATTGTTTATGTTTGCTGATATTTTATATTGACAGCTTCCGATGTGTGAAGGGCCTTCATCCATATCTGGGCCAATCCCCCCTGATCCTTCTCTTTTTCCTCAGTACTACAAACGACCTGCTTCAGGTTAGTTGAAATGTATTGAAGTAAAACCGGATTACATATACTTTAAATAGTGTGGAAGAAAACAATATTCAAAAAGGGTTTTTTTTTGTTGTTTGAAGAATTTAGTATGCATTTATTAGAGAATGTAACTGATTAAGAGCTGCTTAGTCAGTAAACAACACAGTGAATTCCTTATTGGGATCAAATTTACTACTTTACTATTTACTACTACCTTCGTTCTCTTATACAGTAAATTCAAAATAAATGCTTTTTAGACTAGCATGATTACTGAATGTTTGAAATAAGTGTTGGGTTGAAGTGGCCTCATTTAGACTTCCTTCTTCCTCCAGCTCGCGCTCGTTTAGAGGGAAACCATGATGGGACCTTGTCCCTGCTCTCAGGGCCCCTTGCTGCAGATCCTCTGTTGTACCCTGGCTGTTACAGTGCTCGTACCCCAGCACATCCTCCACGCATCGGCCCCAATGCCACCCATATTTTGGAACGGGGACAGCGAGGGGTCATCGGGGAACTTCTTAAATTAGATGGTTTTTCTATCACACCCATTCCTAAACAGAGTAAGTAAATACATTTTTTCAGGTTTGTAAATTTGTGCTAATTTAAAAGGAACTGATCTCACTGGTCTTGAAGGAAGGTGTCAGTGTCTATTCTAATTCCTGGTTTTACTTTTCGCTGAGCACACTGACAAAATATGTAAATAGAAAATCTATAAATTTCGAAAACCTTCGGCCCTCAGAACACCGAGTACATGACTTTGGCAAAGAGAATGTGCGTCGGCTTCGGGAAATCCAGAAGCGCTGCAAAGAACAGGAGGCTGAGAGAACACAGTCTCGTCCTGTTCCTGTCAAAGCTCTTTGGACCTCCCCCAAATACCAGAATGTCCCATCCAGGGTCATGGCCCAGATACAGGTAAGAATCACGGCTGTGGAAAATAAAAGTACTTTTGTGAAGCACATTTCCTCCAGAATTGCTGTGTCTTTCATGCAGGTTTCTACTCCAGCTGTCAAACCACAGTGTCAAAACTTTCTGAAGGGTCACTCTAATGGAGCCACTGTGCCACCAAGACCACATTCAAAAACTTCTCCTGGGGCAGTGCAACGCCCTTCCTCTTCCTTCTCTACACAGGACCAGAACTTGCAAGTGAGAATCGTCATAAAATGTGCAGTGACTAATACACACAAAAAATTGTGTTAGACAAATAAAATGAATATTAACTTTTTGTTTGAATCCTTTTGATTGTGGCTACAGTTACAAGTTAGAGGCCATCCGATAGACTTCATAAAGTATAACGCACGGGCTGCAGGAAAGACTGTTCTGCATCGGTCCCAGTCGCTGACAAACCTCAGAGATAAGCCTGTGCCGAGTGCTGTCAAAGGACAGGTGCCTCAGTAGTGAGTATTTTCAGGCCTTATCTTACCATTATCATAATTAGAGAAGTGTGTTTGATAGAATCACAAATTTATCAAACTTTATAACATTCTTTGTTTGCTAATGATGTTTTCTTTCTCCTACTGACACTTGAACACACGCAGTCTAGAAGAAAGGAAGTTACAGTGGCTAAAAGAGGAGGAAGAGAGGAAGAGGAATGCACCTGATCCTACTGCTCCAGCTGGTCACAGCCTAATGTCTGACAGTGAGAGACAGGAAACACTGCAGTCCCTCAAAGAGAGTACGTCTCTGCTATTTATTAGCTATTCCCTTTTATTCATGATTGCATTTACCGTACTTAAAGTTATACATGTACAGTATACACAGTGGCTCTAAAATCCTGTAATTTTCTTTTCTCCATAGCCCACCGCTCCCTGGTTACTGAGCTGTTGTCACTCCCGCTGAAAGCAGACAGTCTGAGTGTTCGCTCACGTCGGGCGCATCTTGATAGCAAGCTTTCAGAAATTGAGGAAGCAATTAAAATATTCTCGAGGGACAAAGTTTATATAAAAATAAATTCATAGCTGACGAGGAGAAGGAGGAGGAGGAGGAGGAGAAGGAGGAGGAAGTGATCCTGTAAATCCACCTGCTTAATTGAGATTATCTTCAGCTTGTTGATACATTGTGCAACATGTCACTAAACAGTGTAATATTAAATATTATGTGAGTGTTTGGAAAGTTGCGCTCTTTTGTAAACTGAATAGCTTTATGATTCAACCGCTGGATGTCCGAATAATACACCATGCTACTGAGTAATGTGCAGTTTCTCATAGGAAAATTAAAACAGTAAAAACCACTGGCTCCTATCATTGTTGTCATGTGATTCTTTTTGTGTAAAACTGGCCTGTCATCTGCAACGTTTTTGTAAAGTCATGGTATGTATATAATTTCATTATTTTCTATGAACCTTGTCTCATTCTATTGAAATGTTCGAGATTACCACGGCCAATAATTAATTGATTATAAAATCTATGCTACGCTATTCATCACTTTGGGCATCTATGACGTGGTACGTTCGCTCCTCCCTCTACTGCGTACGTCTTACGGTCATTGTTCAGCTAGCTTGTGTGCTAGTGAAAGGCTACTCAAGACAACATAGACTTGTAAACCTGATATAAAATTACTGGATATTCCACCGGACATTTGAGAAGTTCCAAACCCCAAACATGAGCAAGAGAAAAGCGCCGCAAGAATCCCTAAATGAGGGAATAACAGATTTCCTTGTCGGTATGTGAAGGAGAGTTACACGGTTGAGCTAAGCTAACATTAGCTAATGTGACTCCTGGGTTTTTGTTTTTTAAATTATAACAGCATTCCCTAAGTAATATATGCTTGTCAAAACACAAGCAAAAATTCTGATGTTTCTCGCTTTCTATGGCCTGGGAAGTAAAATATCTAACAGTAGCTTCTCGGATACTCATATTGACTGAGATGTCATTTAAATGCCTGCTGCCTGAAACTGAGTTGGTAGTTCCTGTTATGTTATCAATACACGACAGTAGTTTGAGAGAAATGCGAAGTAATGTGATGCTTTCCTTTCTTTCCAGAGCTGGCCAACTATGAGAAGAATGTCAACAGAGCAATACACAAGTACAATGCTTATAGGTAATGTCTGAAGCCTGAGCTAGCTATTAGGATTGGGATCTGCATGATATGATGCTTTTGAAATATGCTACTTTTATTTTTAGTCTGTAGAGAAAATCCACCCAGCTAATGTTTTAGTTTCACGTTATTAGAACTAATGTAAATCATACAGCTGTTGTAGGGATTTGTGTTTTAACTTGATGATGTTTGATAGGTCATAGTTTGTGGTTTGGTTGTCTTGTACTTCGTTATATGACATAATACTCCTAAAAAAAATTTTTAACATAATTCAAACTTACAATTCATCATTATTTTTACTCCAATGTGCTGTATTGAGCTGGATTTTATTCTTTTTCATTTCTGCATTGTTTAGCAATAGCAGTCATTTCTTGTGTCCTTTGTCCTCTAGGAAAGCAGCATCTACAATCTCAAAGTATCCCAACAAGATTAAAAATGGTGAAGAGGCCAAGAAACTGGTACGTGTGCTGAATATTTTTTCCATCTCTGCATCCTTCCCTAAATTACACATTTGAACCATACATGCTTAGATATGTTTCAATAAATCTAACTTTGTGGAGCTTATAATGTTCAAAAGTTGTTTATATAAGGGTCAGTATCTAGATTAAGGTGTCAGTTTCAATTAATATATTAATTAGAATTTTTGCTATTTCCAGCATATCAAAGCAAATGTATGTGAATCATTCCCACTCATCCTTGT
>CAAKHC010002799.1:5305-19070 GCA_901007825.1 Macroramphosus scolopax | reverse complement strand
AGGGGGGGGGGGGGGGGGGGGGGAGGGGGGGGGGGGGGGGGGGGGGGGGGGGGATGGGAAAAAGGAGTGGATAAGGGAAAGATGTATATTTAATAATGCATTTTATACAAGAACAGAATGTATAGGGGTGAAGTTTATCAGTAGGATGGCAAATGGCAGAGCGAGATGATGATGCTTGACATGTGAGGGAAGTGACAGAGGTAATAATTACAAAGTCATGTAGCCGGGAGTGACAGCAGCAGGTTTAACGCCATAATGTGATTGGTGTGTTGGTTTCCCTCAGAATCTACCTTCAGAAATAGATTTAATTAGCTTTTACTGGAATCAACAGGAAAAAAAAAAGGAACATGCAGTTGTCCTGGCGAAAATAATCACCTATTAAATACATTCATGCGCGACGGTAGAAGTAGGTTGTCCGGATAGACGATGCTCCTGACAGGATTGGATAATGATCCTACTAGGTTTCACAGAACAAATGCTGTCGTTTGTATTTCTATATTTCTTACTTGACAGCTGTCCAAATTTAGCTGACAGCTGTTTTTCCACAGTGTCTTTCAAAGGCGATCATAGACAAACATATGGACACTCATCCTGACTTTAACGTACAGCTTGAAGGCTGTTACAGGTGCCTTTCTTCCAGCAGCAGTGGAAACATATTCATCGAAAGCCGGTGATGGATTTTGCGTCATTACCGGGCGCTGCCGAATCAATGAAGAGGCAGCCGATTCCTCCTGCAGGAGACAATCTCTCGCCTTACAAATTGGTGATTGTATCTGTTTGATCCATTGCCGTCATTTGGCTTCCGTGATGCCGTCCGCGCTCGGATCCGTCTTCATCCTCGGTCAGTTCTTCCACCGCGAAGAAGCCTTTTAAAAAACAACATCAAAAAGCTTTTGTTTAGGTACTCGTGTTCGTCATCGTTTTTCATCCGACTGGCAAGACGCTGACGTCTCAGCCTAAAGACGATGGAGCGAATATACATCAGACAAGAAGGATTTCAATTATTTTCCGTGGATGAACTCAACAGGAAACGTATAAAACAGCTAAAGGAAACCATTTACGCCGGCTCATGCCGTAATAATGAAACCCTTTTTATCCAAAGTCGATCATCTTGCAGCATTAAAGACTTTATTTGACTTCAGGCTGTCAAGGCTTTATCTACTCTATCACTGTGTTTCAATAATAATTCTTGAAAATGCATTTGTTCCTCCAATATCCAGCTCTATGACGTGGAGACGGGAGCCCGTATCTCTTTGTCATGCATTGATTGCGCAGTTATTATAGATGCGATTGGCTAAGGTTCAACACTGGATGGGTTCGTCAGTGCAATAGTACATCTGAGGTGTTTTATCTCCAAGTACAGAACCCAGTAGATCGGTTCCTTCCAGATATACTGCAAGTGATGGATTACTTTATTTAGCAAAGCCATAGACAATGGAGTCGACATTTTGGGGGACCATATCTGCAGGAGAGCCTCTATTCTACATTGAAATGTAACTATAATGCATTTCAATGTGATGAGGTAGAGGAACAGTGGAGTACTAATAAGACAAACCGCACGTAGAGCTGCAATCCTAGAGCCGGTAGTAATACTAATGTTAACATTAAGATTCTGATTATATTTGATGATGATTATTGGCGGTGATATGCTGATGCTCGATGGCTCGTTCCCATGAACGTTGGCGAAGGGTTGGACGAGGGCAAAAACAAGAAGAGCCCATTACATTTTGGGGACGTTTTCATTAATTTTTTCAGGTGATATTACAACGACCTTGGCAGGAATCTGCACTCTGTTTGAGTGAAGCCTTATACGACACACTCACAGGAGCGAGGCCATAAATAGAGTTAGAGTCCTTAAGCTATTAACGATAAAGCCGTGTTATTTGTGAGGAAAACTCGAGTTCAGTCCCTGAAAGGCGTCATCGACATGAGATTAAACAAGCTAATAGCTGCTTCAGCTCACCAGCACTTTAACCTTGACGATCACCTTATCAATTACAACAGCGGTGTCGGAAATAAGCCGCTTTTAAACGGCATCTGTCTACAACAACTACTTCATCCTTCATCTCCCCGCTGACGTCTGCTGTCTTTAGAACCTCGTCCGTCTTACGGCCTTCAGGGCTGAGACATTAATATCAATTCAAGTCCGTTTATTTAAGAAAAAGGAATTCACATAGACTTTATTCATTTATTGCACTGAGAAGCCGGTAGTGACATTGAATAGCAGAGCAGGAAAAGAAAACCATTTCTTGTGACAACCAATAAAGCTGACAGAGAGGGAGGATATGACAAAGTTTTATTTGACGGAAGCTCATCGACATCAATGCGCAACCTTGGGGGGGGGGAATTAGCGAGCTTGTTTTTACCCCCTCGAATCCATTTCACTTGTCATGTTGTCGAAAGCCAAGTTGACATTGCGGGGTCCATTATCCTGCTCCATCTGCAGCCTTCGTCTTCAGGCATTTAAAGCATCACATTTGCCTGTCACAGCTCGCGAGCGGCCCACTCATTAACCGTAATGATGGCGAGTGTCGGGCGCAGCCGACCGGAACCGTCGCTGGGATTGGGCGATCTCAGCCTGGTGGGTGTGTGTGACAGGCAGGGGCGTTCGGGAAGTGTTAGTTTAACCTAGAGTGGCTGTTTGAAGAGTCAAGGTGGATAGCAAGGTGGACGATGTGTATATACTGTCCGTATCCTTTTTTATAGCTCAAATCGTCTCGGATGAATTTCCGAGGAATCTGAAATAAATGGTGAAGAGGTGAGATGTGTCCCGTGGCAAGATGTCCAAAAAATTGAAGAAAGTTGTAGGTTTTTGTGTAATGCTTTATCTAACAGATAGAGAGCTAATAGAGTCTGCCTCGGAGTCCTCATTCTGTATGCGTATGTAATGACTTTGTACAAGCTGCAGTCTGTCAGTCTTATTTCATTACAGCGCTGCTGTATCAGGCGCAGCCATAATGAGTTAGATGCACAGGCTATAATAGGAAGGAGCTGAATTCTTGTCTCTCGCCCTCCCTCCCTTCTCCACTGTGCTCGCCCCCTTTTCCTTTGTCATGTCCGTGTCTATAAATTTTCTTTTTTCCTGCCCTTGTGATTTCCCTCCTCTTTGCCTCCCTGCGCTGCACAGATCTACCTGCGTTTCCTCGACTATGAGATGGCCAATTCCAACGAATGCAAGCGCAACTTCGTGGCGGTTTATGACGGCGGCAGGTGTGAAACTTCCTCATTTTGTGGTGTTGAGATGCACAGCAGATGTTACTTGCTAATAAAATATATTTCCTATCTCTTCCTGTCCCTTCGTAGTTCGGTGGAAGACCTGAAGAGCAAGTACTGCTCCACGGTTGCCAATGACATCATGCTGGTCTCCACGCTGGGCGTCATCCGTATGTGGGCTGACGAAGCCAGCCGGAAGAGTCGCTTCCGCATCCTTTTCACGACCTACCAAGAACGTAAGATTATAAAAGAGCAGATTACCACGTTCACACTCACCGAGTACATAAACATGTTTATTGCAACATGACCGACCTACCAAAGGAAAGGGATTAACACCTAAATATAAGAGGGTTTGTCTTTAGTGTTAGACAATAAAGGAAGGTGGAGGCGCAGCGGCCATGTTTACGACGCCTTATAATGGACTTTATTCATGGAAAAACCTGCTGACAGAGGTTTCTATTTGGTTTTATAACCATTTAAACTGGAGTACTGTAGGAAACCATGGAGTATGACTGCTGCGCTATCGTAGGTGGTGCATCTGCACCGGCCAATGGCTGCTTGTAAAAGAAAGCCTGGGACAAAGCAAGAGGATGAGGAGCGACAGTATGTTTACACCTTTTCTTTGAGCCGAACATCTGGAAGAGATTAAAATGCACACACATGCATGAACACACACACACACACAATTTCTCTGGTTGCAGGGGACAATCTTTCTATGCAGATAAAGAGTATTGACTCCAGAGAAGCTATGCAGAGTGAGTTGAATCAGCTTTGCTAACATGCTGCCTTGATTGTGGATTAGACGAGCGTCACCCACTGAACCCTCACGCCGAAGGAATCATCACGTCACCTGATGCTCCCAGTGTGAACCTACGACAGTTGTACACTCACACTGGCCTCTTGTGAATATAATAAGAGGTTCATTAAGTGGCTCGCTGACACAGAAGAGTCAACAGCGACGGGAGTTGTTTGTGTAGCGAAGTCAGAGTTCCCTTCGTGAGGCCTTTCACCAAGCAGAGCCAGGTTGTGCTGTTGCCGGGGCAACGCTTCTGCCTAAATCACTCAGGCAATCCCTAGCCAGACCACAGCCGTTAGAGCAGCATCCACCACTGCTCAGCAGCACTGCACCAACCCTGTCAACAGCGAATGTGGAGGAGCTCTGAGAGGATGAAGCGGCACAACAAGTGATTCAGTCTCGTGTGCAGCGTTAACTCGCTCTAAGTGCTGGCTTGTTGCAAGGACTTCAAAAAGTACAACACAGTAAGGACCCGGGGAATGATGGTGCTGGGGAGGGATGCAGCTTATTTCAATAATCATTGTCATTGAAGAATAACGAGGGAACTGCAGTGGACATAGTGATGAGACGTAGGCATGAACATCTTTACATTAGGTTAATGGTTTGGACTCATTCTTAGCTTGTGTGCAAGTGATGCAAACTGATTACTGGAAATAAAGCATGTGCATGTTTAAATGCAATAAACACCAAACAAGAAATTAATTGTTTCCAAAAGACACAATTGTACGATAATCCCAAAGGAAGGCCTGCGATCCAAGACGGAAACAAAGAGTGTCCTAAGAAAAGTTTCAGTCGGACAGGTAACGCAGCCGGTGTTAATAACTACATGTTCTAATGCAGTTTAAATGTTGGCACGTCAGCGGTCAGAGAAGGTGGATCACAGCGAGCTCAATGGGAATGTCGAAAACGGGAGATGAGGTGCACAGTGTCCACTGCAGAAACACACACAGTGTGTAAATAAAACAAGCGAGTGTGTGTACTCTGGTTTGCAGCTCATGGGGCAGTTTTTAGAATAAGTGCTTCCCAGCCACAGTATATCCTAAGCCTTTATGTTTGTTCACCGCCGCTAGTTCCCAGTGGGACCAGCAGCTTTTAGAGAACCATTCACAGCTGCCGACTCCCAGCGAGATGCTCCGGCGGGGAGTGCAATGTTCCCAAACGCAAACATCCAGCGTTATCGTCTGTGCAGCGTTTCGCACCTGCTGATCCAACTGATGTTGCTCTGTATTTCAGGCTTGGACACACACACACACACACACACGCTCACAGTGAGGGAGCGTTCTGCTCTACTACAGTGTCAGATTATGAATGTGAAGTAGAAGAAAGGGAAAATAGCAGGTAGTCGCTGTGTCGAAGTAGATAAAAGTAGCTGCGAGACACCACAGCTGTCAGTATTGTTACACCACATCAACGGACACACACATCTGGGGTTGCAGGTGGGTATTAGCTACGGCTTCACTACGTGCATCACATCTTGTTTCTTGCAGTTCTTTATTGTGTGCACGAATGCATTCAAGAACAAGACTGAGTGCTGATGTATGTAGATCGTCGCCACGTGTTAGAACAACGTGTTATCCGGGTTGTTTCCCTTTAAGAAGAATACTGTACATATGTTAGATTAAAGTGATTGATATATGACTGCAATTCTCAGCCTGACATTGATTTAGTGGCTTCATAGGAAAAGGAGTAAATACAATCCAACACTTACGTATCTGACGGCAGACAGGATTTGGACTGAGACTGCAAGCTTAGTTTTAATAGCTCATAAATCATGTGGAGCATGTTGGCAGGGAAATAAAGGCTACCAGCAGCATCAAACATTCAAGACATAATAAAGGTCATTATTGCACAGAACGGGGATATTAACATGTGAGCTGGATCGACCGTAACAACATGAAATGATGGTTGTTGTGATGCCCATGTGTTGCTTCTGCTACTTCACTGCAGAAGCCTCCTCTCTCTTGAAGCTCCCCTCTGCAGAGGCTATTTTCATCAGCCACTCATTTAGGAGTTAATTTATGCCTGCAGCAGTGACTGGGAACGTTTATGTGTGGGCAAAAGGGCACTTTTATTACAGAATGTCTTGAAATTAATTTCGCAGGAGATTAGTGTGAGTCGCGCTCTGGTCTCACCCTGCGGTGTGTTTATGAGGCGGGAGAACTCGGGAGCGAAGGCAGAGGGACGTGGCTCCCTCTGCTGGTTATTAACCTCATGACATCACGGTCTCACTGTAAAGTAAGAAAGAGAAAAGGGGAGTTTTGAGAACACAAAACGACTCAGGAAATGCTGGCAAAGGCCCAGACGTCTCAAAGAGATACAGATAAGTCACTCTAATTTGGTGCGTTATTATTCACTTGGGATGGAAACAGCCATACATCACAGTTGTAATAATGTCACATAGTCCCCAGCTCTGCCGAACCCCTGGCAAGCTGCTTTAGTACCCAGTGCCAGCCTGGCGCGTGCTTGTGGGTGTGAGAGACATACAGACAGATCAAGCTACTAAACACAGCCATCAATTATATTTATAAATAGCAAACTGATGACACTATTGCAGTAAGAAAATCTGTCCTGAGGCTTATAATAACCTGCTCGTAAGTGTTATAGAAGGCGGCTGAAAGGGTTAACCCAAGCGCAGACGAGGACACAGGAAAGGAGTCGAGTGTTTATCGCCAAGCACAAAACGTCCGAAAGGTTGCAGGTCAGGATCTTGGAGCAGCAAGGCAGCGACAGAGAGCAGGCTGACCACACGAGGTAGAGAGACAGTGTGTGGGATGAACTGAGGACAGAAGCAATAACTGGATTAAAAACAAAATAGCTCAAGTGGAGTTTAACGGCTTGAAGCATCACAACACTGACTGTAGCAGACTTTCACAGAGTGGAAGTGGCGGGACTGAGTATCTGTGGAGGCTGTGATCATTGAGATGAGGTGCAGCTGCTCTGACTGCAGCACACCTGACTCCACTCACACAATCAGACACAGGGAGAGAGAGGCAACAGGTTAGGAAGGCCTCGATCTACAGGCCACTGCAGGTGACATCACATGAATTGGCCAATCAGCTTGCTTATGCATTAGTATTATTGCCTGTTGAGCACAAAGGCACCTTGGCTTTAAATTATGGAGCAACAAGAAGAAGGAGCCCCGAACATTATTGCACTGATTTTATGACCACGTCTGGGTGATGGCTGCTTCCGCCCTTTGCACTGTCCTCATAGAAAGATGGAGACATGGGATGGCGGTGTTGGGATTCTAACAGTCATAGCTGGGAGGGCAGGTGTTGTTTTTGAGGAGCTTTTTGAGCTAATTTAGACGTGTGTTGACCAAAGCTGCAGCAGTGGAGAAACAAACAACGTACTGCATGAAGAGAAAATTATTTGTTTTGGGTTTTGAATGTGTGCAGATGATTTTGAAATGTCATGGCAGACTCTCCAGACACTCTCCAGACACCACACATACACACACACACACACACACGACATTCATTCATATCCAGAGGTTCTCTGCAAATGTTTGAAGAGAAGTGAGGATGAGAAATCATGAACAGATTGGTTCAAGGTGACCAGATCTTATTTGAGTAGTGCACGACTGGAGCTTTTCAATCATAGTGATTTCTGCTGTTGTATATCTGAAAGCATGTTACAGCTCTGTTAATGATGATGGTCTCATAGTGACAATGGGGCCGATCTGGGGCCAAACTAACGTGGACAAAGTCACCCAAAGCCCAGGTGGTATCGGGACTGAAAACATTTTCTTTTACTGTGAGTGAGAAAAGGAGAAGTTTACAATTAAGCTAATTATTTTATTACATCTTTTTCAGCTCCATGCGATGCAGATGCCTTCTTCTGTCACAGTAACATGTGCATAAACAACACGCTGGTGTGCAACGGCATGCAGAACTGTGTCTACCCCTGGGACGAGAATCAGTGCAAAGGTGAGATGTCACATTTCAACTTCCGCTTCTAGCTCTGATCATGCAACATATTATATACACAAGGTGTAAGCACCGGGGAGAGAGTCGTCCTCTTTCATCATCATGGAGCTAGTTTGGGTAAAATGTACAAGCTGCTTTGATAATCTGAGCAGTTGTGTGCTCATTGTTAAAAAACTGTGTGCAGCTGCTTGATAAAACAATCAATTAAAAATATTTTTTGTTGACCTTGAATGTTTATTCTCACCTTGCTACTACCTTTTCTGCTAATGCCCATTAGTTGTGCTGGTAAATAGGATTAAAACTTTTACAATCTGATCCTCAAACCTGATCCGCAACGTACTTTTGATGGTCATTACAGTGATGTGCTTATCAGTCAGAAAAAGGTGTCCAACAATATACCTGAGTATTCTGCATGTGCACTTTAATCATTCAAACGCTTTGTAGCCCCAAAGACAAATTGTGTAAGATAAATAAATCCTGCATGGCCTATTCGTCAGTTAGATTGAGATACCTCTCCACCCTCCAGTCTGCCTTTGAGATTGTGCCGAGCTCAGCAAGAGGAAGCCATGTTTCTCTTCCTGCTCCCCCGTCTGCTACCGTCTCTCTGCTCCAGTAATGCAGGGCCACAGGAGTGTCCACATTTGTCCCCATTAGCGGTAAAATGTCAAGATTTATTCCTTTCTCCTTTACACTTCTGAGTGTGGCGTACTGTGATGTGCTACAAGTTCATCCAGCATTTAAATGTCACCGATCTCCCCACAGATTGCCCCTCTACAAACTGTTAATCTCTACTCCTCCGTGTAGTTTCCCTCGTGATAAATAGACTGTAAATGTGACTCGATTGGAGCTTTTTTGTCCATCTGTCTCAAGTCATGGCCTTAATCTTGTGCATGAGAAGTCCCTTTGTCAGGGACATCACATGAGGTCTATTTTGTTTCTATAAACTGTATCCAAGTATTAGTTTTTGTCATTGTAGGTGTTATCAGCGGTAGCTAGCTAGCAAGGGTAATGCTAGCTAGCTAGGGTAAAGCTAGCTTTGTGAGTTTATCAAACACAGTCAATAGTTTAGGGAAAACAATGTAAGAACAGGCTGACATATTCCTGTTGAGCTGCTTAAAAAATATATTTAATTTTTTAAGTTACAAGAGAAAAGGTATTTAGGACGAGGGCTAACCAATGTTAGCTCATACATTAGTCAGAATAGGTGTGTAAACTTCCAGTCCAATAGAGCATGAGTTGCTAATGTTAGCCTGAGTTGCTAACATTAGCAACTCATGCTATCATTAGCCTAAACACTAGCATGTTATAAGGTATTTTGTTAACCTGAAGTTACCTAATTGCTGCACTGGTAAACCTGATTTTATAACAGAAACGTTGTCCAATAAATCACCTTATAAATCATATAAAGACAAATGCTGAGCTGTGCGTTTGAATAGCTACATTTAAATTGATCGCTCAGAGATGTAGCCATACAACCTCTGTCTGGTTGGTGCATCATCTGTATATGTCAGCTGCCATGTGGACTGAACGTGTGGCTCTGTCTTTCTGTCTTTTACTGAACACAGTACACTTGTGACGGGAACTAAAGCTCTTTGAAGGGACCCAGATTGTGATGGCTCCTTTCATTTCTGAGACAGGTTCAAAAGAGCAGCTTGTTGTTCCCCTTTCTTTTTCCTGGACTGAAACAGCGGGGCCACTGGCACCGTCATTATCTTGGTCATCTTTATCATTGGATCATTGTAGTCTCACCTCGGCCAATTGCACAGTCGGATGCTGTGTTTTTACACTGTGGTGAAGATTGTTCACCCTAATTTCAATGATATTTTTCATTGGCAAATATAGTTGTATTTTTTCCTGCCCTTTTCCAAACAGGAGGACATCCCAAAATGATTGTGTGTGTCACAAGCCATTGTGTTTATATGACATCTTATATTCGTCTGAACAATCTATTCTGATCTTCTGTCCTTCTATCCCCGTACAGAGAAGAGGAAAGCAAACATCCTGGACAACCTGAACAACACAAACGGGACTATAATTGGCGTCACGTGTTGCATCGTCCTCATCCTCCTCATCGTCTCCGTCATTGTCCAAATCAAACAGCCACGTAAAAAGTACATCCTGCGGCGTGAGGACTTTGACCCCACCATGTTCCAAGAGGTCTTCGAGCCGCCTCACTATGAGCTGTGCACCTTACGGAGCGCCACCACAGCCGCAGCGGCCTCAGCAGACTTAGTGGACCTGGCAGAAGACTTTGAGAACTACCACGCCCTCCGTCGTGCCTCCTCACGCTGCATCCATGATCACCACTGTGGCTCATCTTCCAACATCGGCTCAGCCCACATATCCCAGCTGTCGCTCAGTGGACGAGGAAGCCGCGGGAACTTGAGTGCTCGTGACGCAGCGGCCGCCACGCTACTAACAGACCTTCCACAGCCGCCCATGGCAGTGCGGCCCTTGCTGCCATCCACGGGGAACCGCAGGAGCATCTTAGTCATGAAGCACAGCTACTCACAGGAGGCAGCGGACAATGGATGTGACCTGGACGATGACCTGGATGAAGTTCCCACCACCAGCCACCGGCTTTCCCGCCACGAAAAGGCAGTACAGCGGTCAGTATCCATAGATTTCTGATGAGCGAAGAGCAACAGCTCCATTAGCCCTGGAGATGTTTGACATGTTTGTGGGATATTCATTTATTTTATGTTCTCTTATGTTAGCTTTTTTTACTCCTCCGTCTCATTATTTTTCAAGTTCCTTTTATCTTTGTTCTTTCTTTTCTTTCTGTCATTCTCTCTCAAATTTTTTGCACAGCTAAATCCGACAGATTTTTCCTCCTTTTGCATGCCGTCCCTGAACATGTAACCTCCTAGTTTTCCTCAAATCAGGATTTATAGCTTACATCTAAGAATCTGCTATACATTGGGATTCGCCAGATAATCAAATACGGACCTCTTTTTGGAAGATATAAATTCTAAAGTCTTAGATTTTAACTGTTAACAACACAAGGGCTTGAATCAGTGCCTGATATTCATAGAAATGAATGAACTTCATTGACATGAATGCAAAATTAGCTTCTTAAACTGTAATAGAAAAAAACATGTGACTTAGCATATTAGACATTAACAAGATTTTCTATAAGAAATATTTTCTGTGTACTTGCACCTTGACTGCTTAAAAAGTAACTGAATATGTTTACACTGTGTGAAGGCACATTTTTGGAGATACCTTGGCGTGCATCCTCCTCCTGCATGCACGTTTTAATTGCGCTCTAGACGGAGTGTTCTTGACTGTTTATTTGTTTTCTACAAAACTGCATGCAAATTACAGACATTAGCAACGAGATGTTTGCTGTCATGTAGCACATTATGCATTGACCTCTATGCAAAAGGAATTTGACATTAAATGAAAGAGCCGTGACATTTCAGGTTCTGCCTCATTGGCTCTTTGAGCAAACATGAATCAGAGTACAACACAACTAGGGTCTAAGAGACAATCTCAAGGTAAGCACCCTTATCCAACAATCAACATCTTTATATGTTCTTGTGTAGTCATCATTTGCCCAGTCAGTATTTACTTTTCTGGATGTTATTTTTTTTCCTTTTCTGTGATTTCTGGTTTTATTTGTATGTTTTTAAAAAAAATTGTTCATTTTCACCAAGATGGTTTTCTTGCTTGCAGCCATCTTGCCTTTCTAGTGAGTTTGTTTGAAGTGTCTGTGATGCTCAATTTTACTGTATGTTCTCTTTTTTCAGAGGACATATGTTGTGTTACTCAGTGGATGTTCCTTGGCATGGACTTTTTCAATCATCTTAAGTTGAATCTGTTGATGTCTAACCCTTTCACTTCTCTCCTAGTAGGCCTGCAGCAGAAAGCTTAATATCAATAATGTAAAGAAAGCACCGCATAAGGAACAAAAAAAAATCAAAGCGGACATAATCCCTGATGTTTTCGTTAAGTTACATCAGTGGGTTTTTGCACTTAACCAGCACATCCAACAGAGCACATTAGAATAATTGAAATATCCCATTAATCTCTACACATATACAGAAATCCTCTGTAGTGTTGCATGGTTTATGTCATGTGTACTATTTGATTTTGTTTGGTTAACTGTGAAGCATAATCTTTTTGCCTGTGTAACCTTTTATGTGCATGCTCCATTATAGTGCTGTCATGAGGCTGCAATAAGCACAATAGATCACATTCTGGTAACGCAGTAGATGCAAAAAAGGGATGCAGCGAGTAATCGGCTGAATGTTGGTATCAGCTGATATTTGCCTTGTTGATTGCCATCAGCCCATTTGCAAATACAATGACATTGGAAGGCGCTGATGTTTATCTGCTTATATATATGTAGTGAAAACATTTCCTTACCCAGCTTCAGCTTTGCAGAAGATCCAATAGATGGCAGTAAAACAAGAGAACGTAATTTTAAAAGTTGTTGCAGAAGTTCTAATACTTTTATCTAGTTTCTTTCTCTCCTTTTCAAGAAAGCGGGAAAAAATAACGGTGTCGGCTATTGGACAAATTGTTATTTTAAAAATATCAGCCCAGATTTTCACAATCGTTGCATCCCTGGTAGAAACGCTAAGTAGAGTTATAGAGGGTCACACTTGCAGCTTTGTGCTTGCCTATGACCGAGCAGTCACATAAAGTGCTACCAACTGTTTTGTAGTTAAGTGTGAAAAATTGTCTTGTTGTGTTTGTGCTTATGTTCTACATTATGTTGCATTGTCTCCATCATGTAGACTTCTTGAGAATAGTGCAATCCTGGATCAGTACGAACGGGCGTCACTGACTTGTGAAAGAGTGGAGCGGAGATTTACACCAGCATGATGCTGTTGATGAAGGGACACTTTGACGAGAGGAAGATAAATATGTATTCACGTGCAAAGATGAACACAGAAGGACTAGATGAAAACACTCGAGCTGCAATTGATTGGAGAAAGTTCTGAGAACCAGTCAGCCTCTGCACTGTACTGTAGTCAATCCTGATTATTTTTTTTGTCTCATTGGAAAGATACGGACCTTTGGATCAATATGATTATTAAACTTTAAATTTGGGATGTTATTCAGGAACATGTCTGTCACTGTCATAGACTTCTCACCCACAGCTGAATCAAAATCAAACATTTTACTTTTTCAGCATGGATTTTTCTCAAATTAGTAGCAGACATATTATGATTTACTAATAGCAAATTGTAAATGCTTGCAAGGTTAAAGTTAGGAAAAAGTATTTTGTTTTATTAGTGAAAATTGGAAAAACTCAAATCTATTTACTAACAAAATTCAATTGAATATTGTTGTAATGACCAAAAGTTTGATTTGACTAACAACATAAGGCCCATATGTATGGCTGATGCATGCTTTTTCAATATCCATTAAACATTAACATACTAACATTAAACTATTAAAATAAGCCCCCCCATCTACTAATACACACATCCTATGGACAAAGGAAGTGTGAGATAGCATCTTTCAAATTAATTGCATCGCATGTTGATTCGATTAAATCATTAGGTAAAGAGAACTGCACAAATGAAATCCACTATTTTCATTTTACCATAGACTAACTGACTTTATGACATGCATCTTTATTTTGAAGAAGAGTATTTTTTTTGTTTTTCTCCTACAGTAGAAGATTAATATCTTTGTATTATACACTTTTTCTACTAGGGCAAGGATGATTTTTAAAGTTCTTCAAGTTATCTTTCAGGGCTGGTTTTATTGATGCTTTGTAAAAAATAAATAACAATAAAGCTTTGCCTTTTTTCTTTGTTTTATTGGCTTTTGGTCAGTAGTCCCTCTCTCCCCTAAATGTGTCCGCACA
>CAAKHC010002798.1:115533-138477 GCA_901007825.1 Macroramphosus scolopax | reverse complement strand
ACCGACCGCCATGATGATGTTATAATAACTGAACTAAATATATAATAATGACCTCTTTACTCCTGTAACCAGGGTTAGGAACAGGAGGTCTGGGAGGGGCAGGAGGATTTGGAGGAGTACCTGGTCAACTACCAGGAGGATTTGGAGGAGTACCTGGTCAACTACCTGGAGGATTTGGAGGAGTACCTGGTCAACTACCCGGAGGATATGGAGGTGGACAACAATATGCCGCTGCAAAAGCTGCTAAATACGGTACAATATATAAAACACAAACACAGCAACACTAGATATCCAGACTACAACACCTTTTCAACAAAGCATTCACCTTTTCTTGTGAAAACTGAATCAGATTCTGCAGTTTTCAACACAACTACTTTAACATCTACCTTGACTTATACTCAACTTATTGTTATATTTTCTTAAATATAAACTAACAACTGCTCCATCTTCCTGAATTTGGAGACACAGGGGGAGCAGGTGCAGGGTTAGGAACAGGAGGTTTGGGAGGGACAGGAGGAGCAGGAGTTGTACCTGGTCACGTACCAGGAGGATTTGGAGCTGGTCAATACTCTGCTGCTGCAAAAGCTGCTAAATATGGTACGTTGAATAAAACACAGACACAACATTTGCTTGTGCATAAACTGATCAAGAAATATATGTTCTGCCTTCCTTCATTGTGTTTTATAATGACAGTGAACTAAATATGTGTGCTAATCCTGTAACCAGGGTTAGGAACAGGAGGTCTGGGAGGGACAGGAGCAACTGGTGGTGTCCCAGGAGGGGTTGGAGCTGAAGGTACTAATTATTTAATTAGTCTTCAATCTCTGTATTATTGATTTCACAACATTTAATATGGAATCACGTGGGGGGGTTTTTTTCCAGGATATCCGGGCGGTGTGAAACCACCAAAGTATGGTGAGCAGATCCTTATGAAACTATGACATTATGATTAATTCATATGATATATTTAAAGGATGTGGCTTTGTGTCTCATCCACAAAGATATTTACGTAAAATGTCACATGAAGCAGCAGTGATCACCGTCCCTGTCAAAAGGAGACATCAAATCATCAGCATATAAAAAGCTGTTCATGTTATTAAGTAGCAGATGTCAGTGACCTCATTTGTTCCTCTCAGGAGGCCTCGCTGGAGTAGGACTTGATCTGCCAGGAGCTACTCCCCATACAGCCATCGGTGGAGTTCCAGGCGGTTCTGCTGTTGTGGTGCCAGGTGGCACAGGTGTTCCTGTAGCTGGAAAACCAGGTAGAGCTTATGAGAGATTTCTTACTTTCTTATACAAACCCCTTAATACTCATCGTAAATGATTGTTTTTATTGCTTCTACAGCAAAGGATGTAGGTGCTGCTGGAACTCCTGGTCCAGGTACCATGGCATGCCAATACTTTCCTAGGACATATTTTACACACATTTAAGTATTGTATTAATTATATACAGCCAGAACCCACTGTGCAGCACCTTACTGCACAACAGCATTGTTAGATGAATGATAGTTATTATTTTTTTGCCCTCCGTGTGCTGTAGCATGCCAAAAGAACACTGTTGCTGAAGAAAGACAATCCCTTTAAATGCCTCATATTAACACCTCAGGATTTAAGTGTTGCATTTAATTGGTCGGTCATGTAAAAGTTGTGTTTTATGAAATTAATCTTTTGTTTATGACTCAGCTTTGATGATATTTCTTTCAAAAAATATGATCATTTAAAGCTTCTAGTACGGCACTTCAATATGTCCACATTGGCAACATTGAACCATAAAACATGAAACTATTAAGGATGCGCGTTTTGTTTTCAGACCTCAAAAAACGTATTCTGACACCTTTAGCAAATCTCTTGCAGTACTTCCTAAGCACTACACAGATCAAAGAGCCGCCACACCGTGCACACGTCTGCCTGCGAACCAGTACTGCAAAATGTATCATGTATGAACTATATGTTGATCTTCACTCATGTGTTTGTCTGACAGTTTGTTCCTGTTTTTATCCCCATAACATCCTTATGAAATTAAATTGTTTCATCATCAACAACTTCATTATTATTAATGTAACCAAACAGGACAAAATCAATTAGATTTAAGTTTTTTAAAGGAGAATCTGACTAACAATTGTTTTTTGTGTTGTTTTCTTGCACTTTGTACTCTTGTGGTGGATGTGATAAAACAGGCGGTAGGTTCGTGTTTTTACCTCATTTCATTCAGAAGTGTACGTCAACCTGTTCTAATGCACTTTTAATGTTAATGTTTTCTTTTTCATAGTTGCTGGTGGAATTATTCAGCCGAGTGGTGAGTAGTACACATTAATCATTTTCAATCCTTATACTATACAGCTAAAGTAAAGGAAAATAAAATAATTTTACAACATTTTATTTATTTCACAGCTGGAACAAGTGTCGGTAAATATGAAAAATGATCTCTTATTGAAATACTCAAACATCATATTGTGTAAATCCTGTATTCAGTCATTAGATACATGACAGCGTATTTACATGTCACAGGTGGAGCAGGTGTTGTAGTGCCCTCTGGTGGTAAGATATGTTTTTGTTTTTCGTAAGTGATCAGGTTACACGTTTTGTTTGATTTGTGTCACCTGCAGTTTTTCTCACTGAGAAATAACTGTCTGCCAGTTAACATGTGTAATGCTGGAGTTTATCTGACTTTACCTCTGCTTGTGTTTTTTAGCTGGTGCAACAGGTCAAGGTCAACCTGGTAAGTGTTTTTTGTTTCTGTGGTCATTAAGTCTTCGCATGTTCTACTGAACATTCAAATGTTTGAGCAAACTGAAATAAGGAAGGTGAAAATGACGCAGCACTTAATGAAGACACATAAGAATTTGGTCATGCCATGAAATCTTGTTGACAGCTTTTAGCTGGTCCGCCAGATATGTTTTTTTTCTTATTTATCTAAGATGATCTATGATCTTTTAATGTGGGAGGATGCTTTGTTGATTTCACGTCATATTTTACCTCAAAACCTTCCTGGTGTTCTTGTCTCTTTCAGTTTCACCAGGGGCCCAACAACCTGTCGGTAGGTCGTCAGTTAAGAAGTCCTCACTACTGTGTTTCGATCTCCCTGTATTTTCTTTTTAAAACCTTATTGAATATAATGCATACATTTTGCCACATGGTGGAGACAAAGACAACCACATAAATTCTGTCTCTGCTCCACCTTAAGCTTCTTTAATAATTCTAGGCATTGCTTATTTTCAGGTGTTGGTATCGGCACAGGGGGCAAAGCCCCTAAACCGTTCCTACCAGGTAGGTTGGCCAATATTTATCTTTAAAATAGTCAAGCCTGTTAAATCCTGTTCACTACCATTATATGTTCCTCAACCTTTTATCTATTATAGTCATTCTTGTATTACAGAGAAACTTTAAGTTTTTATGACGTCAATCTTCAAGTCCACCAAACCAGAATCGAATGAAATGCAATGGTTTTAATTGTGAAAATAATCTTAAAATGTTCCTGTGTGAGATCAATAAAGTTGATATATTTCTGAGTGGGAAACTTATCTAAAAGATAAAATGTAGCTGGAGAGGATTATCACAGGACTCAAATACAGATTTTTATCCTTCATCGTAAAGGAGAATCTTGTGTTAAATAAACTTTCAGTCACCTCCAGTGTTCTGCTCAACAGGTACTGGAGCAGGTTTTGGGCCAGGCGGAGTTGGAAACCCCTATGTGGGAAGCTATGGAGGCAAGTTATCTTTATTTGAATTAAAACATTATACTTGTTTCAAATTGCAGTGACTATTAATTCTGTATGTCTGTGCTTTAGTTTTTTATGGACCTGGAGCTGGAGCTGGAGCTGGAGCTGGAGCTGGAGCTGGAGCTGGAACGCTGCCTGGAGCGAAGCCTTTGAAACCTCCAGGTATGTTTGCATGCAAGCAGAACCCAACGTCCATTTATTAGACAAAGTTAGAAGTGTGATCTTAACATTGCTTTTACTCATTGCTTTGCCATGTTGTGCCCTTTCGTAGCTGTGGGTGGAGCAGGAGGTGGAGCAGGAATCCCGCTGGCAGCAGGAGGTTATCAAGGTCAGACCTCACCGCCATTTCTGTAACATGAACTGGGATTTTATTTAACATGTAATATTGTAAATTTGAGTTTAAGATTATTCTAACATAGTTTTCTCCTTTAATAACAATATGATTTGTCATTGGATATATTGAGAGGGCACATACGGTCCATTTCATCAGGGTGTTTATGAAAGTAGAGGCGGCATGACTGCACAATATTCCCCGACCTCTGAAAAACAAAAATGTTCCGCCCAGTGCCCAAAGTGACAGTTGGCTATGAGATGCCATCGCATTGCATTTCCTGGGCAGGAAATTGTGCTGATAAGTTTCTTCAGCATGAATGAGAAGCCAGCAGGACAGGAAAGCTACTGGTATATTTGATGAAAAGCTATTTACTCAACATACAGCACTCTTACAGATTATTAGAACACATTTCACATCAAGTCTTGATGTGTTCCGACTAACAAGTTGTTAGTCGGAACAATTTCAGGTTCCGCTGTGTGTTCACACCGGCCCAAACAAACCGCACAAAGAGGGTAAACGCTTCAGTGTTTTGATCCTCCTGAGAAAACAAGGCATATGTACCGTTAGAATTCACCCTTAAATGATAGCAAGTACAGTTTTCATCACCCAGTACACACTGCCCACACTCTTCTATCCCCTAATATTACTGAAGTAACATTTCCCAGTGGATAATGAAAACTGTTAGTAATACTGTGTTAGACTTCAAAGTGTGACTGATAAAATAACACAAAGCCCTGGAGAGTCCTGCCCTGAAATAGCAAAGGCCCGCCTGAGGGAAATGTCGATGAGCAGCTGAAGCCACTGGCTTCATGTCACACGGGGGAGTCAAGCAGCAACAGCATAACAAACACAATGTTTATTATAAGTCAAGCTTGCTGTACATAAAATCATATAAATACTCACAGATCGGTTTAACTGTTTTGCATGTGAACAGGCTACGGCAGTCTTGGAGGTGGCGGTGGATATCCACAAGGTGAGGACAAACACATGCTTTGTCACCCCCCAGTCTAATCCTCTGGATTTACCAAATATGTCTCCATGCATGCTTTCACTTTGATATACATAATCATATGGCACCCGTGGTCCACAACACATTTTCAACTCTGCAGTGCAGCATCTGGCTCTGACTCCCTCCTGCATCCTCCTCCTGTCACTGTCAGTGAGGGATGAGAATCATCACACTGCAGCAGCCTCCCTCACTGCCCCGGAGATACTGCATGGGCCAGAATCTCATGGCCCTAATCCTCCTCCCCAATAGAGCAATAATGATGATGGGAGTGTGAATGGCTTCAACAGATGATATTAATAACTTCCATCATTTGCACGGGTACTATTTCTAACAGAGAGGTTTTCATGGGTAATTCTTTTTGAAAGCCAGGACACGTTAGCGTATCATCACAAGTTGTTTCCAGGTCGTAAAGTACATGCAGGACCTTTGGATCTCTGTTTGTGTTATTGAATGATAACTTCACTCCTTCCTCATCTTAACTGTTTCCACTTAGTCTGGCAGTCTATAGATTGTTGAATCTTTGCTGTTTTATTTTACAGGTGTGGCTCCCGGTTATGGAGGAGGTTACCCCCAGCAGCAGTACCAAGGTACGAGTGATGTGCAATTCTGTTGCACAAAAGATTCATGTTGACTTTCACCTGCTAAAAAGTGTTCTGCCACATTTTCTCACCTGATGGCTTTAAAGCAGATGGATACAGTGAGTCTTCTTCTTGTTATGTCCGTCGCACAAATGGACAAGTTGATACACCAAGGGATCTTTTCTGTGTTATTTTGCCGTCCATTTTGGTTGAAATGGGTGTCTTTGTTGGGAAGGCACGCAATGATGCTAAACAATAAATGAATAAATAAACTATCCTGTTTTAAAAAAGTAAGGTGTGGAAAGTCCAGATATGTGTGTTCCAATGTAGGGCGTAAAAGTAAATAGTTCATTCTTTTGTAAAATACAGATTCATAGTATTTGTATATTTCTTCCTGCGTCTTGTCTGCAGGATGCTGTGCAGTCCTATCAGGTGTCAGGAGTTCCTCTAATTTCAAATTAATTCAAGCATACATTTCTATTTGTTTGATTTGCAAAACGCGGCCTGTCTATCTTAAATCTGACTACACAGTGTCATCCAGTGTCATCTTGCACTAATAGCAGCATTTTCTTTCCTTATTCCATCCTGGCCTTCAGCGGTTTCAGTTTAGCATCAGGCTAATGGCACCATTTAATTTGTCTCCCATGTCTGCTCTCCAGGTGGATACGTACCAGCCCCTTTGACTCCTCAACAAGGTACCACACATCCACTTCCTCATGAAACACATACAAAAACCACACAACTTGTAGACAAGATAATAAATCGTTTCATTTTTTAATTTCCCTCTCTCGTCGTTGGCACAAGATGGCAACATGTCAGATTATCTGGATGAGATTGGAAGAGGGTGTAGTGTGTGTCGGTACTGCGTGTGCTCGCCAGTGCAGATGGAACGGGACAACCAGTCTGTGAACGCATGATAATCTGCATTTTTCCTGAACATTGGAGATTACTGATGGTGGGATTATTTCAAGGAAAGCATGTCTGGTTTCTTAAATAGCCACAGTTACTGGTTTGATGCTCTGCAGCATCTGAGACATCGGCGGCATATAAAAAAGAAGATAACTGGTTGTTATACTGATGAGAATTTGAGCAACCACCAATAAAAGGTCACATACTCTCTCTGTGTGAAGCTGGGCCCGAGAACAGGTCAGTCAGCGCTCCTGAAGTTAGAATCTGGACTCAAAATGTTTCCTTTCCACTGAGAAAAACAGCAAGTTTAAATAGTATAATTTATTGTATCCATTATTTTGCAGATCTATATTACATAGTAATTCCATACAGTATCAAAATACAGACGTGGCATCGGACAACATCAACATAGATATCAACAATCATCATTGCATGTCCGTATATAAGGAAAGTACCGAAGACTGCTTGCTATGGCCACTCATTTTATACAGTCTATGTGTGGGACACCACAAGTTGGACATCATTTGTACAGCAGATGAAAAGCTCGGTGAGAGCAGATAGCTCATATTAATTGTTTCTCTTGTTTTGCAGCCAAAGCTGCCAAATACTTTCCGTTGCAGGGCTTCCTTGGTGGTGCAGGAGGGGGGGCCTACAGAGGTACAACATTTCAAAAACACACTGCAGTAACACCGTTGCTGCAGTCTCAATGCTAACATGTGGCTCACGTGCTCGTAGTTCATGCAGATTAAACTCATACACTGATGATCTTCGCTGCAGGTGGAGCCGCGGGATGCCAGGGAAAATACTGTGGGAGGAGGAAGTAGAGGATTTCTTGAGATCCTGCGTGACCTGAAGAAACCATGGTGCTACTGCATAATCTAGAATGTACATTTTATATACAAACAAATCTCCATTAGAAAATGTGTTTTTACTTACTTGACTTCAATGTCTGTTTTTATACGAACCCACCGAACCAGAATATTGTACACAAGTATGTGTGTGTGTGTTTTGGGCATATGGTTGTAGTGTTGTGTGAAAGACTGTCAAACCATTGGATGCCTGTATGACCTTTGAATGATCTCTCTCTCTGTTTTAACCCTAAAGCAAGGTGAGCTCTCCTTAGTGTTGCAGCACACACGGTATCACCTCGCAGTGCAGAGCGGGTTTTGTTGTCCAAAAATTATAAGATCTGGCCAATATTACCACCGTCTCTAGTTCTCCATTTTCTCTGCTGCTATTTTTAGGCCTGCTTGATATAAAGCAGCGGGACACGGTGCCCCGGCCAACCCATCTGCTCTCAGCCACTGCTTATTCTAGTTGCTAAGCAGTTCTGTTTTCTCAACATTTTTAATGTTGCAAAACTTGTGATTTATGACGAGCGGTTTCTTCTCTGAGGTGTCGGATGCTGAGGATAATCAGTACAGGATGTTAAGAGCCCCTGAGAAAATGACTTCCAGATTCGAACTCTGGCGTGTCCATTATGTTGGTATGATTGTTTAATGACATGTCCTAAAATCTAAGATCGAGCGCTGTATGTTTAGTCTCATTTCATCAGTTATTTGCATTTATGTATCATGTCATTTCAAGATTATTCAAGCTTTTTTTTGCACCATGCTTTGACTCATATTTTTATTGTTATCAGGAATGTGTGAACATAAAGAACAATCCTTTGCATTTATTCACTGTTGTTATGGATGCTAATACAGAATAAGTTTAATGATTGGGGCACAAGAAGCCCAACATTGTTCATGTACTTGAGCTGCTTTTTAAAAAGGCTTCAGTGACCAAAAGGTTCAGGAGCAATGTTGCCAAGTGACCGCATCTTTCTGTAATTGTGTACTGTATTTTTTACTAATTTCGTGTTAGCTGGCTTCAGTTCCTTCACTCTGTGCCGTGTGAGAACTGTCGTCAGTCCTAGCTGGGTCAGACCTTGTCTTATGTGCCGTGGGATACTCTTCACCTTTATTTAAAACTATTTTTATAAGGAGGATCAGTGTGGTTTTGCACTTTTTACTTTTCCACGACACACATGTGACTTGTTACATCCTGGCGTTTTACTTGCTTCTTTAAATAACTAAAATAAAATATGTTAAAGAACCTGTGTGTTTGTTTTTGAATCTTTCATGAGTGTTTTCCACTGGAGCGGCCTGAGGTGAACACATGGATCAGTTTGTTGTGAATTTCAGGTTCAAGTCCTGTCTTTCACACCGTACTTAAAAATAGGCAAGTCAGTGTAATTCTCCTTTAATACTGCCAGCAGCACACAGACTGTGTGTCCTGTTGCCTCCTTGTGGGTCTGCTCTTGTTGTGCCAGCTGGTAAGAATAAAGTCCTGCTGCTGTCTCCTGGGAGCCTCTGAGCCAGGATCCACATTCCTGCTCTTTTGAACTGAGGTATACACAACTTTACAAATCCCTCGAGAATATTTTAACTTACTCATACCAACTCTTATTTCCTGGAAAGAACATTACTAGTTGTGTTGTTCTGATACAATGTTTGCTCAGGGCCCCCACAGACTCAAATCGCCACTGTCGGCATAAGTGCTTTCCTGCACCGCAGTCTGCTCCTTCCCGCCCCGCTCGGTGCATCAGTCATCGGGGGGGTCGCTGGTTGGTCAACCCGAGTCTGCCTCTGCCCGGCGGAGCAGCGTCATTGGTCGGCCGCCGTCTTGAATGAAGCGCCGCAGAAACGTGCAGGAAGCAGGAAGGAAGCTGGGGGAGCAGCCGCAGGGAGCGACCGAGCAGTCGCACTGAACACGACCGCCGGGCGGAGGTGACGAGACACCGGTTACCTGTCGACCAGAGGCGACTGGCTCTCTCACGGAGCTCGGAGAGCGGATGAGGTTGATGCTGCTCTGCTGCACCTGGAAGGACGAACGCATGGGAGAGGAGGAAGGTAAGAATCTGCGGGGTGCGTGGAGGGTCCACTGCGGGGCGGGGGGCGCAGAGACATATGGAAGATGCTCCGCTGTAAAGCGGTTGTAAACAAGATGCGATGCGTTGTACTGTTTTCCAGTTTCGTGTCTACAAACAAGGGTGTGACATCGGTTCTGCAGGGAGCGTCAAATGAAGCCATGTTGTCTCCCCCGTCATGTTTGCATGCAGAGTTGTTCAGCTGCAGGGCACGCGCGCTCCTCATGTGCAGCAGATAGTGAAATATTCATAGTAACATATTTTCTATATATAGATACAAATTGTCACACAATAGAAAATGATGGCTTGCAGTGGTGAATGATGCACAACAAACTAACAAAACAAGAACTAATGCACCAAATATTTTACTGATCTGTAGAACCTCTTTATTTCACGTCCAGTAGTTCGAAGATTAAAATATATTTTTCCTCATCAGTGTCCTTGTGTGTGTCCTATATAGTTGTAATGGACCATACAATCCCGCACAAGATGAATAAAAGCACATTCATGACACAGAGTTGTTTTTCTTTTAGGAGTGGTTGCCTCAATTTATTATCTTTTTTTTCCATTCAAGTTAATGATTATTTAGCTGTGGGGACTTCAAAGCAGTCCTTGTTTTAATGACAAGGGAGGCAAGCAGAAATAGAGTTCACAAGCAAAAGGATGGAAACTACTTCTATAGTCCAATACAGTCTTCCCCCGCCACGTTAATGTTTGTATAAAGATGTGATGTGTGTGTACGGTGCAGGACATGACATCCTGGGTGATGCTGCAGATCAGGTGACATGGAGTTCAAATGCTTTCAAACTCATCTGGAGGAAGAGCTGCTGCAGGTCGCTGAGTGTGTGTGAGAAAGGAGTAGGGAGGGATGAAGTGTTTCTTTGCCTTTCTTCGTGTCTTCTCTGACCTTCGTACACGCGAGAGGCCACAGTTAAAAGCAAGAGAAATCCTGCATCGCGAAGAGATGAGGTAAAAATATGGATTAATGAGAAGATGACGGGAGAAGTAAAGCGTTTGCAAACATCAGTGTCACCCTCTCCGTCAGAGCGATCATTAAAACGCATCCCAGAAATCCGGCTATAAGGCAGCTTTAAGGAAACCAATGCAAACATGACACTGAAGTCATTTGTTTTATGCTTATTTGAAGCTAAAATGTAATGAAACATGTTGAGCTGAATGAGGAAGGAGTCATCTGTCCGGTTCAAATAGCAGGTGCAGCAGTGGTACTGACACAAACAGATGTCATCATTATTATTTCTCTTGTTTGTATTATGTGCAGTGTGACATGAGGCTGTAGTGAACGTGTACTTGTAGCCATTATTAACGCCTTAAGGTGTCCATGTTGGTCGCTGCAGCAACTATGTCGCTTCTTAATCCGTATTTTTAATTTCTGTTCCCCATATTTGTCCAGTATTCTGGCTTGTCGTGAGGTACGGCACTCTCGACCTTTTGTGTTAGCACGCTCATAACTAGACCAGCTGGTCCTGCTGCACATTAAGACTAAAGAATCTGGATCAGTTATTTCTGATAACTGAAATATGTCTATCGCCACCTGATATCGGTATCGGATTGGATCAGTCCCATTTCTAGCCTCTCCTCCCTCTTGCTGATTTATACTCCTGTTAATTTCACACTTTTGCTGTGTTGTTATTTACAGACAACATGGATTAAATTAATTTTATTGGCTGACGAGTGTGCAAAGTGCTTTTAGGGAAATTAACTGCAATAAGTACTGAGGAGAACCGAATTGTCTGGCTGTTTGTTGCTTCTGCGTCATCGTTCTTTCTGATGAAGGTTTACATCAGCATCCCCGTAATGCAATCCATTTTAAGCTGTCCCAACTTGGATAATTGCTTTCCTACTGAAACTTTTATAATAATGAACATTTCCTCATTAAATGTGGGGATTTGTGGTTATCAGGTGGAGGTCATCTCATGGAAATAATGTCATTCAATTCCAGAAAAATACTTTTTTCTGCTGAAAGTTATGATACAAACTTTCACCTGACCCCAGTAGATACAACAGATAAACTGTTGAACTCCCACTGAGTATTACTCTCCTCGGTTGTTGTCACCGACACCAACTGTTCACTGTGTGATGAAGGCTGCAGCGGGTTTGTTCTGCAGGCAGGATTATTAACCAGCGGATGTGATTTGCGTTCAGGGCGAGATAACTGTCACATGCAAACGCATCAGCTCCCACACGTCATCCACAGAAGCTGATATCGATATCAGGATGCAGACTGAAGTGTAAAACCGCTCTCTGTCGTCGTGTGTTTACGTGAAGTCCCTCTCATGCATTACTGTTGTTGTTTTGCTACAGCTGGGGGGAGTTTGCCCGTCTGTGCGGGATGCAAACAGAGGATCTACGATGAGCAGTACCTTCAGGCCCTCAACAATGACTGGCACACCGCCTGCTTCAGGTACAGTTCACCTCAACGTGTACACATCATGGCGTCTTTGGATGTACACCTTCACACTGCTGAGAGAGAGAATGTAACGTATGAAAGTGTATGTAAAGTGAAAGCACTCAGGCAGGAGATGGATGAAGCATTAGCCTGTGATTCATCCTCATGATCTGCAAACATTACAACACCATCTATTCTCCAGGCTCATAAAACTGGCGCAGCTACTGATTTCTATTTCCTGCTGTTTTTCGATGTTTGCCAAGAAAAAGTCATCGGCTTAAAAAAGCCCAAGACATCATTGATGTGCTTGTTGAAGCCTGCAAAGCTGCACTATGACTTGTTTGTGATTATTTAAAAAGACATACATTATTGTTTCCTGCGGGGGGAGGGACGCCCAACATGAGGCATCACCTCACAAGAAAATGTGATATATTTGAGGACATTTACTTACCATATTTATTTTAATTTCACTCGCTGTCTCTGTTTACATTTACACACTGCAGACTGTTTTAACAGCCACACGACTCTGTTTGTGGTCGGCTCGTGTGTCAGAACTGTTGCTGCCATCATGATTATCGTGTTTGGTTTTACTTTCCATTGCTTTTGTTCGATGAGAAGAAGAGGCAGGTTTTTCGTTTCAGTCAGGTGGTCGTCTACGTGAGCTGCCGCTGCGGAAGGGTTGAGAGACATGTTGATCCAATGAGATGTTGGAGCTGAATCATGTGGATGCTATCTGAAATCATAGTTCTGTATTATGAGTACATGAAATGAGCTGTGTTTTCAAGATTTTGGAAATCGAATCTCGTCGGTTTTGTTTCGGATGGAGAAATTTGTTTACGATAAAGTTTTTATTCATCATGTATTTTTAAGTCCCGCCCTCCTTCATTATATTTTTCCCTCCCAGCTTGACTGTGACTGTGCAGAGAGCACGTCACACTGAACCACTTATGTGCGACCTAATTAAAACCTATTACACAGGTTGAGTCAATGAATAAATCATGGTAAATAATCGCCTTCTCATTATTGCTCATTAATATTTTTTTTGCTGTAATCATGCAGCCATACCTCTCAGGGGGTCGGGATGAGATTTCCTTCAGCCGGATGTCTAAATGGGTAATATGAGGAGCTACAGGGCAGCAGGGGTCTTGTGTGCCTGCGTGTGTGTGATAGGAGTTTCATCCGTCTCCATCAGACAGGATAAAGGATTGTCGTAGGTCGCAGTGGGGTGCACGTATGCAAGGGAACTCATTCAACACTGTTTATGTTCTGCACTTCTTCTTCTTCTTTGCATTTCTCTGACTGCTCCATCATTAGGCGAGATGTCTGCACAGCTTGCAAATTTAAACCTGAGCGCTGTGGCAGCTCCCTCACACTCCTTTTGAGGTGTCAGATATCAGCGTCTAGCTTCTGTACACTCTGTCGCAACACAACACGTATCAGAACCGGGGATTAGTCGGGTACAGCTATGCGAATCCCTAAGTCTGTTACTGAAGAGTTGTCATCTCCTAGAAAGTTTAATTTTTTTCTAGCATCCTTTACGATGTTTCTCGGTGAAGGGAACCTCGTCTTGAATATAGAGGAAATCTTTTTTTCTGACCCAGATTCATTTCCTCAGGGGGAGCAGAATTGTCATGGAAAGGAGGATTTAAGGCGGCTTCACGAGTCAGAATGGAGCTTGAATCTAAACAAAAACCCTTCTCGCATCAGACTGTCCATCTACAAGGACCAGCGCTGCAACGGTGCATTACTTGAGATGAGAGGATTATCCAGAGCCTGTAGAAGTCCCTTGGGTGGAGAAAAAATGGCTGCTCAGAAAGCATCTGCTGTGGGCGTCATGGGAAAATGTCGTTTTCTCTGACTTCTGTTTGTGCACCAGCCAAACTGCACACCAAGCAAAGCTCAACGGAAACTCTGACTACGTTCTCTTTGTTAGGAATTCAGCCATACTAATTATCATTTATCACTTTGGCTTATATTGATTCGTCGCATTACATTATGATGTTTTGTAGTCCAGTCTCGTAGAGCAGTGTGGAGACAGACAAGTCTTCCAACTTCTGCCCGTCACATAGTGTCTGGTCATCTCGGTGAAGTCTCTTGCCAGTAACAAATAGATATATAACTTGAGCCCCTAACTTGACTGACATTGCGACACTGCAACAGGAAAACCAAACATTATAAACATTATTAGCATTAGCATAGGTGGAGGTCTGTGCTCTCAGAGTGCATTTACTTATTCTAATTATCAGTTTCAATCACCCTTTGCATGAATTAAAACAGATTCCTTTTCATGCATTGTGCCCAAAATGTCTCTTTTGAGTTGCACATTATTTCATTTTCTTTGTTCATTATTCATTCATTTGTTATCTCTATAAAGGTCACAAGGACTCAGACTAAAGACTGTCGATGTTCCACAGTAAGAGCTCTCACTGAGGAGCACCTGGGTGAGTGTTATGACCTCCGGTGAGGATTTCAGAGGATTAAGTTTAAAGTGGCTAATGACATTTGAGAAAAGACAACAACAGGAGCTGTAGTAAGAAGGTGTGCAGCTCATGATCCGAGTCTCCTGTGACCACTTGGGAATGAGGACTAAGAGGATTCACAGTCTTATGCCAATGAGCATCCTGTATGATCCTGTAAGCTTCTCACATTTTTTATTTATTGCTTAGCATTTCATTAATATTTATTTAAGTCAATGTCTTAATTATATAACCATTTCCGGCTAATTAATGTTCCACTTCTCTGTGGCTGCATTAATAATAAACCTGCTTTTGATATGTGCAATAAACTGTATGAAGCAACACTGAAGATCATCATGTTTGCATTGAGCATGTTATTTGTCCATGAGCTCTAAACCTGCAGTCCCTCTGCAGCACAGTGCAGCACTGCCCTGCTCTACTGCCTGACAATCATCCCGGGGGATTACTTATGCTTTGTTTGCATTTCAGCTAACAACCTCACTTTCAATCGAGCATGTATCTGCTGAGGATGTGTGGGACATCTTCTGATCTTAGAATGTTTTCTACTGCAGTCACATTTAACAAACTTATATGAGTATGAAAACTGTGAAGGTCAGACCGTCTTTTCCCAAGGACAAGCTGACATAATGCCTGGCAGCCGGGCACTGTGATGGACATGTTCCTGTCTCCGTCTGACTCGTGTCTGCAGGATGACCTTTACTGTCGCCGTGTTGGCAAAAATCCCTCAATTATTGTTAGATGACGATTGAGCAGAGTCAAAGAAGCTTAAGCAAAAGAATCAAGCTACCAAAGATGAAGCGAAGATCTAATGTTAAACTCCTGAATTGGTTGTAAATGGTTGAAATGTTCTTCACTGGCCCCTCGAACAAGTTGGATGAGAATAGGCTGGGTAATGTTTCCATAATCCTGCTAGCAAACAAAACATACACAACAAAGTAAAACACAACCTCATTAGCGGAGGTATGAAATACCAAAAGCATAATAAAAAACCTGCTGACGTGCAGCAGATCTGACCAGGCATCTCTGCGGTAAAATGAAGTTGCAGAGAGCATAAAGTTCTGCAGTGACTCAGCTCTTTCTACCTGCGGAGGCATTCTGCCTGGCAACACGAGCTGCGGCGCACGACAGAGGATGATGAAGATTAGTTGCAGTGTATGTGTGTCGGGTTGGGAGTTTGTTCGAAGGCAAATCCGAACCTGAACTTTTGACACCTCGCAGTGTTGATGGTTCAGTAACATTCATGAGATGAGAGTGAAGTCGTCTCGGGAGGCTGCTGTGGCTGCTAATTAGGCAGTGTGACAGCGAAAGAGTAGAATAAAGGATTGGTCCTGAAATAAAGGATAGTTTGCACTTTCATGAAGGGAATCAAACATCATTATTCCATGTGATTGAAATGTGTATTTGTTCCTCTTAACCGAGAACCTCTGTGAGGCCGTGAGAGTGAACACAGCAAAGTATATGAATTCTTAATAGAATGGACAAGCAGTATAATTTCAAGTCTTCATACTCAGCTAATCGAGCCACAGTTTCTGCAGCTTGATGATGAGGACATGACCTGCATTTACCTATAGGGATTGTTGCTATAGCGATGTGTGGCTGACGACCACCTGGGTGTTTCCGTACCTTTTGTCTCCAGACGTCACAATTCAGTTTCCATGCAGGAAGAATTCAACAAGGAAAATAAGTTTTTGTGAGGGAAACGTAAAGAATTTTATTATGGTCTGTGTTTTATTTACTTACTTTAAATCCTGACTGACGTATCACTCAGCCGACATCGTCCCTTTCACGTCTGTCAGCGTACGTTGACCGATGTGCACTGACATGACAGCGTGTGTTATATTTACAGTCGGTTTGTTATTTGTACTTTGTACTTCGACTATTCAGCAGAATCACGTATTGAAATCAGCACTTCTGTCAATGAAACAGTAATTTGAGAAGTATTGCCCTATAAGTACTTTTGATATTGTAACTACATTAGCCTGATGGTACTTATGTACTTTTACATGATATATAAAGAATATCGCACCGATATGTGTCTCCAAAATGTCCCCAAAATCCTGTATCGGTCCTGAGCTGCCTGAGATGTCGATGTTTTCAGCACAGCAGTCCTGCCTTGCTGTGTTTCGGTGGAGCTGTCTGAAGGTATTTGGATCACTGTGCTGTTTGCTGATGGCCACAGTCTGACTCAGCTGATTGATCTGAGGCGGTTTCTGCTGCGCCTGCAGCCTTCAGTGAATGAGGTTTCTTTGTCAGTGTGTAACATCACCTCGTCCGACAAAAAGAGGAGATAGCTCTGCTGATCTAATCCTCATCTTCTCTAGCTACAAATCCATTGAATTTGAATTGAAAAAAGCAAGTTTCCATTATTCGTTTTCAAGTTAATGAGTCAGTTCTCGTTTCTCTATTCTCTTTATATCCTGTAATGTCTCAACTGCTGCTGCACCGTAGACCAAGCAAGCCAGTGGTGTCACAGGGTCAGATCCCCTCCCAGAGGATACGCAGACGACAGGAAATAGTTGCTAAAAAGAAGCTGCGCTGAGAGAGGAAATAGAGGAAGGGAGAGACTTGGTGCAGAGAGTGAGTGTCATTGATGCTTGTGACAGTGGAGCAGCGAGGCTGGTCGAACCGTGCGAGCTGCTGACATGAGTTTATCTTCTGACTGTCAAAACACGACCCTCCGTCCCGGGGGCGAGATGTCACCAAAGAACCAGCGCAGCAAGAAGCAGCTGAAACGCTCAAAGTAAGTGGACTAATGAATTCATACTGACAGATGTTACTATGTTAACTAAACACTTACTGTCCCTTTACTCACTTGTTTCGGGGCTTCAAGCAGGATTACACGGCCCCCCCTCAGCAGAGGAAAATGTACAAACGTTGTTCTCAGTACTTCTACCACTGTGTGTCTATTTTGATCTATCTGGCTCATCTTTGTCAGTTTGGTCTGTTGAGGGTTGAAATTGTCTTGAAGACTCAATTTATTTCCAGTGAGAGATGATGTGTATAAAAGTGATGTATAAACCAGAAGTACCGGGATGTAGTTTACGTACCCTGAAGTTGAATACAAAACCAAGGCTCAAACAGTTATTATAATTTTGTATTGATTGGCAGAAAATTTTGTCTATTAATCAACCAGTTTATTGACAATAGAAGATGACTTAGACAAAAAAAAAGGTAAAAAAGCGAAGTTATTTTACCGCAGTAATCTTCCCGGTTTAAAAGCAGTAACTGAGATATATTTTGTATGTTTGCTTGAGAAAATCCGTTATGGGTTTGGTTTCAGCCGACTTTCACTTCCTTTTCTAGTTCTGCACTGAAGCCTTTAAACTGCCATGATGACTTCATGATAAGAAGTATGAAACTGATGGATTAAACAAGTGTGATCATGAATGTCCTGCCGTTGTACACATGCTCTCTCATGGGGGATGTAGATAGTGAGATGTGTCATTCAGTGGATTCAGATTGTCCCTCACTTCCTTTAACTCAGCTCACGTCACACTTCTGTTCGGCTGGATAGAATATGTCTCACATTTATTATTTACTTCTCTTTTCTCAACGCTGACATTGTCAGTGTGTTTATATATTATTATTACTGGGTGTGGGCCCAGTATGTGTGTTTGTGTGTACTTATATTGCTGTCATTGTGAGGACCAAACAAGTTTTTAATGCAGATGCACTAAAAGTTGTCCAAATGTTGCTGGACACAACTTGTTTTGTACAATTAAAATCCAACTGAAAATGAATCGCAGTACATCCGGCTGTATCACACCTAATGACGAGACTTGTAGTGGCCTTGGCCTTTTTCTCGCTGACTGCTGTGAAAGAGGCCCGAGGCTGCTGGCTGTCGGCCGACTCTGCGCTCTCACTAGTTTTGGCTTTAACCACTTTGCTGTTCTGTTGCTTTCTCAAATGGAATGTATACAGCTGGCTGATGATGTTCTACGTTCTTGTGGTTGCTCCTCGACAGCTTCTTTTGGCCTTACAGGTACTAAAACGTGTGTTTTTGTCTCCTTTACTCGCTGAGGAGAACTTCTCTCTGTCAGATGTCCTGTCATCAGGTGCGTTGCTGTTACGTTGCTGTTACGTTACTGTCTGTGCAGCTGTGATCAGGCAGCTCACGCTTGTAAATTTGACCGAGACAGATCGTGTTGTTGCCGCTCACGGGGATCAAGCTGAAAAATTTAAACACACATAAATGAACAGTGATCACACAAGCTTAGAAGATGCACCAATCAGATATTATTGTCATAATCTGACGGATAATCCGATCGTTGATCCGTCAGCAGACAGAGATGAGGCACTTTCCATGTGAGTCAGACTGGAAGGATAAATATAATTTCATGGCAGCCGTGATCCCATGACTTCTCAGACAATGTCACCATGAGGTAGACGGAGTGAGATTTCAAAATCTACTGAATAAATTGTCATGAGATTTGGTGCACATGTTCAGGACGAATCTTCATGACATGGATGATCCCCTGACAAAAGTTATTCGATTCCCATCATCCTCAGCGGAAGTAAGTTGGTTATGTTTCAGTTTAAAGGATGCCTCACGATAACATCCGTTTTCACATGCAGCCAGTGACACTTTGTCCTCTGTCTGCATCTAGAACTTCCTCATCACAACCCCCCAGCGGTCACACCTGCTGATAACTCCTGCAGAGGGGAGAAAAGGAGTCAAACAGTGAGGAGGTGCATTTTGATTAATCGCCCGCGCTGGAGGTCGAACCTTTGGCTCTCGCCCTGAAGGCTCTCACTACAGTGTTTTAATCCCACTTTGAAAATTTAATTTTATCCCTCTGGTATTAGATAAACTCCAGTTTTTAACCCTTTGTGTGCTTTAACAGGAGGAACACCTGACACTGACACTCTTGCTCTATATTTTCAAATCCTTTGGTGGGAATGCCGTATAGTTTGTTCCAACTGCTAGCCTGGTGAAATAAATCTAGGTTAAGCAAAGATCTGTGGTATCAGTTGTAACCGTCGTTTAAAGTGTTTCCATGTTGTCTCATCTCTGATTCTTGATCCCGACACGGGACTGAGGTTCCTCTTGCCTCACTTGTTTGCAACTCTATATCCTACCACCAGTTTCTCCTCATGTATTATCTATCAGCTGTTCTCATTCTTTTTGTTTTCCAAGCTGTGAATGAGATCTGCTGACGTTCAGGAGCCACACTCATCCTCGTTCCCAGGGACCTTTTTATAATTTCCTGGCAGTGGAACAAGTGAGAAGGCCCCAGACTGACCGTTCTAAAGGCTTAACACACACAAAGGAAACTGCTGCCGCGCACACACAATCTGCACAGGCTCTTGTTGACCAGCTAAATAGACCAGCAAGCCACAAATAAAGAAATTGTTTCCCACAGCCTGAAGCATTTGTTCAGCAGCTGAAGCAGAGCCACAACCTGCTTTCCTCAGCTGCATTCGAACTCTTTTAGAGAAGCACATATCCGTCACTTTGGGGGTTTAATGCAGGTGTACGCTCAAGTTTGCCAAGGTCATGGGAGCAGATTAAAGCACCATTGGCTGTGGGATTTCCTGGTTTGAAACCACCCAATAGAGAGCAAGTGGGGCTCAGCCTGCTTTTTCTATGAGAGGGGTGACATCATCGCTGTGGCATTCTTTGTTGCCATGGAGAGGGAGGAGGGCAATGGGAGATAAATGGGGGCGCAAAAAGGGTGCATGTGGCCTGTGAACAAATGTTTCCTTGTTGAAAGTGTGAGCGCTGAACATATCAAACGTGTTTATTCGGACACATAAATCCAGATTTGTTTGGACGGAACGACGTCTCATCTCTCGAATGTGTTTATTCTTGTGTGTGTTTGGGAATCCCTCCGATATTTTGCTCCTCACAAATTCAAAGGAGTGGAAATCTTGGCACAGATTCGGTATTCCTCATCTATTTATGTTTTCCTCTGACGGGGGGAAGTGGGGTCTTCCCCAGACAGTCTGCCACTTCCTCTGCTCGAATTTCACCCGTGTGTGTGTGTGTGTGTGTGTGTGTGTGTGTGTGTGTGTGTGTGTGTGTGTTGTGTGTCTGTGGATAGCCTGCCACAGACAACAGTCTTTCCATAGCAGACACACATTAGTCTGTCACCATTAGTGTCTGTATGCTTGACATACATTTATTTTCCTATATTCTACGACTGAACAGACGAGTGAAGCTACTTATTGATCTACTTATTGATTGAAGTACTCAAAAGCATTCCTCCTTGCTTTGCAGATACAGAGTTGATGGATGTCCTTCTGAGTTTTTTTGGGGGGGTGTTCTGTCGTCCTCATGATATGGGGACATACATTTGTTTAGACAGTCACAATGTCGGGACTCGTCGCTCTTTTGGGGAAAAATATCCCATATTGTAAATCTTTCAAGACTTGGTTAATGTGTGTGTGGGTGAGTGCGTGTGTCTCCTCGTAATTGTTTCATGTTTGCATCTGTCATCTAGTCGTGATCCTGCTAACACCTCCAGGACACCCGCAGTGTTCCCTTTTGGCTCCTTCTGCTTCCTGTAGCAGTGTCAGCTTGCATGTCATTTAATGGCCTGAGGCGACACACAAACACACACACACCAAGCCAAGTGCTAGAAAATAAACAACACGTTAGTACCTTGTTTTGCCGAGCAGCTGTATGAAGCTGAAAGCAGAGATTACACGAATATGACTATTGTGCCTGAAAGATGACTAACGATGAATCAATTGTCAATTAACAGCCTCTGATCTGTTAATTGACAAATGTATTAATTGATTAATTCTCCCAACAGTAAATTTAACCCACACAAACATAAAATAATGAACTCATTCAGGGAATTAAATTCCACTCATTGACTCAGACTTTTACCCTCAACATTTATATCAACCCAGACGCATGAATCATGTGAGGTATTGACCCGGGGCCGGCCGTCCAAGGGATTAATAGGATGCACAGTTGTTCAAAAGCACATTACATCATGAAACCGTCCAGTGAAATTTCCTCAGTGGGATAGTAAATATAAATGATAGCATACTGGTGAAGAGCAGCACATGGAAATCATAGAATTATATACTAATGCTTGTTGAAAGCTCTTAGCAACTGCATTTTAATAAGACCGCTGTGAGTTCAGATGAAGTGACAGAAGACTTGATTCGGAACTGACCTGCCACGGCTCGTCTGACGGTCACAGTAAGGAGATCGACCATAAGCAGCAAGGATGTCACAGTTGGACCAAATATATTTAAACCTCAAGGTGAAACATGTTCCTGTTCATCTCAGTCCCAGTCGTAAGAAAATGTTACAAGTAGTGCGGTACTCTCCTTAAAATTAGCATCCTGTAATTACCACTTGTGCCACCAGAGGTCACTGTTGCCCAGCGGAAGCTAAATTATGTTGCCTTAAGCGCTCTAATGCGCACACATACAATTATAATCCTAACGTAATTACCAAAATAAATAGAAAGTGAACATATTTCTATTGTCATTGTGATCATCATTACAGCATGATGACCCGTTAGCATTTCACCCAAAGATTGTTCACTCTTAGTTGTAAGTCATTTAAAAACAATGTATTACTGTGTCAGACACTTAACGAAATTGATTAAGGATTTATTAGCTCAACTCCTCAGTTCTCTTCTTCTCTGTCATTGGTTGCTCCTCGGCCCTCAGGGGGGCATCCAGATGAGTTTCTGTAATCTGTCCATGTTGTTTAATCTTTGTTTCATTGACCCGCTCTGATATTACCATTTCCAAACACACTCTTACAGATTTTCTCAAATGCGTTATCTGTGTGTGATCGAGCCGCTGCTGCAGCTGCTAAGCCTTTTATCCAGCCAGATTTTTGTAGTATCATAACATAGCGGGCAAAGACTTGATTCTTCCTCACTGATAATCCTCTTATGCGTCTATACACACGCACACGCCAGCACAGTCACGCAAAGATGCCCAAATGTGAGCACATAAATGTGCATTAACACACTAACCACCATTCCTTTGATTAAGGATTCATTTAAGTGTTGGATTTTAGTTTACTCATGGAAATCTTGGTTGTAACTGAATGCAAAGAGCTGCATGTCTCATAACCCAGCATACGATTCTCGTCTTGTTTGACGTCCTGTGCAGTCCGTTAATACTCTGCTGCCACTCCCCACTTCGCTCTGAGAGGTTTTACGATGAACTGAACCTCAGAGCATTAAGATCAGATACGTTGCCTGCATGTGCACATGCACACACATCCCATGCATGACTTTGCCTCAGCAGGGGTTTGCAAGGTTTGGGCGTGTCCGCAGTGAAAGACAGTTATTAAGCGGTAAAGAGCCAAGCTCCTGGCACGGGGCTTCGGAGGTCTTCTGAAAGCCATGACCCACTTCCAAGTCCCCTCCTCCACCCCTGCTCACCCAAACACGCTGCATATTGAAGCAGCACTGCCAAAATCTGCTGAGATGCTCGCTGCAGTGAAGCTGCGCGCAGACGCTGAGGAGAGCTGGTGTGTGTGTGTGTGTGTGTTGGCTTGTATCTCTAACAGGAATTGGCATTCTCGTTCTTTTCGTCAATGCCGAGCCGCGGCGAGGGGAGCCTGACTGAGAATGATCTGCTCTAATGATTTTATGAGGGTCTACATGATTAATGTTGGC
>CAAKHC010002798.1:105066-115513 GCA_901007825.1 Macroramphosus scolopax | reverse complement strand
GTTGAAACTGTGTGAGAGAGAGAGAACACACAGGTAACCAGATCTACCTGTGTTCCCCATACGGGCTGGTCTGTGTGTGTGTGTGTGTGTGTGTGTGTGTGTGTGTGTGTGTGTGTGTGTGTGTGTGTGTGTGTGTGTGTGTGTGTGTGTGTGTGTGTGTGTGTGTGTGTGTGTGTGTGTGTGTCGAATAAGAAAATCGAAGGTGTGTCTGTAAATGCTGCAAAGTGTATGTGCATGCAGATGTGTACGTAGTGTGTGCAGACTTACAGGAGGGAAAACCTTGGGCAATGTCATACAAGGTTTCTGCAACATCTAAATATATTAATATTAGTATTTCTAGTTACTTTGCTAACCGTCTACAAAATGTTTGACAGCAGGGATGCTTGTTCAAGAAGAGGAATGAAGCAAGAAGCACCAGAACTGTGCAAGTTGGGTCACATTTTAGCCCTGACAGACAAATTCTGCTTGTTCATCCATATTGATTTAATATTGTTTTGGGAGTTTTACATTTTAAACCAGGTTTCTTATACAATGTTTGTAGGCTTATGTACACATTTCTGTTTTAAATCAGCAACGACAGTCATGTGCAACCAAAATATCTTCCCAAATGTCCCATTATTCATTCTTCGTTAGTTCAGTTATCGTAAATCTTGGTCAATATCTCAGACGTATATTGGCCGCCCAAAATGCCTCACTTATTTATACATTTGAACGCCCCGTCACTCTGAATCAAACTAGCTGAAGTGACGTTCCTGTGAAGCCTGAAATCCGCTCGTTGCTGCGGCTGTCATGTTTTTGTATGGACGTCTTTCATTCTGCTCAGATTGGCTGTGATTTTGTTCTTTGTTTTATTGTGAGCTCACCAAAGTGCCCTACCAACGACAGTAAAACGTCAAGTAAGTACGTAATCTGTGTCTCGAAGCAGAGCCTGTGGATATGCTATTTGAGGACCCACTGATTATATTGGATAAAGGCAGTACTATGGCAATATGACATGCATGCATATGAAGGAGCGCAGAGCAGAGAGGATGCAGACAGTGGGCTGATGGGAGGAAGCTCCGCCGGGAAGCATGCGAGACACTCACTTAGTCACGGCTGTTAGACGCAGAGATTAAGACAGATTACAAACAAACACACACATGCCTGCAAGTGCACTAACCCACACACGCGTCATACAAAGTGGGGATTAGCACATATTGTGGTTAAGGACACACACCGAGTAAATGTTCCAACTTGGCTTCATGAAAAAATTCTTGACACAATGTTTGCAAACAAGTTGCAGCTGAAATGCACAGACAGACATATTTTATAATCAATATCAGGATCAATAAAGTAAAGGACTAGTGCATTAATCCAGTAATCTAGTTTCAGTGTTTAGAGGCCATGCCCAGTGTCATATGGAAGTGACAACCTGTACAACCTGTTCCATCTTGTCCCTGTTAGGTGTTGTGAGTGCAGAGCCTCGCTGTCCCACTGGTACTATGAAAAAGATGGACGTCTCTTCTGCAAGAAGGACTACTGGGCCAAATTTGGAGAGTTGTGCCACGGCTGCAATGACTTGATCACCACTGGCCTAATAATGGTAAGATGATTCGACAGCTGACGCTCGTCTTTCCTCCCTGGTTCTTTGTTTGTGGCTGAACCTCAAATTACAGTTTGGAGCTGTGACCCGAGACTGTAGATTTTCAACCTCGCTGCGAGATGTGTGCAAACAAACCCAGGTGCACGTAGGATCTGTGCCAGACCTGTAACTGACCGTGATGCCTTTCTCAGCTCTGCCCTATTATCTTACAGACCACCAGAAAGAAGAGAGGTTCATGTGCAGGATAGATGTGGTCACGGACCTGGAAAGCAAATAAACAACAATGACTGGTCCTGGTGATAAGTGCTGCTGCATTATAGAAAATACATATCTTAAATGTTCATTCAATATCTTGAAATGTCCATCAAAATACAACTTTTAATGTGATTTAAGGCAGAATATACAAATAATGTTCCACACATGACCTGCTGCTTTAAAGTCTGTGTTCAGAATCAGTGCTACCTGCTGGTCACAAAGGAAGCTGTTAGCATGCAGTGTTCAGTGTGTACAGTCGATTATTGTGCATCATTTGGCTCCCTGCTCCATCATTTTAGCGAAGTAATCCTCGTTGAGTTTGCAGGGAAGAAAAACAGAATTATCAGGCTTGGTTGCAGACAATATATAGAACTGTCAGCTTTGTGAGGAAACAGAAGGCTTATGTTCGGGAAAACTTCTGCCTTTTCTTGCATCGCACTTAGATGACAGGGAAATTATAATAATAATTTGCATTTTAAGAGGGCACCAGTGAGCTGACTGTATGCAATCTGTGGACGCTTCTGAAGGGGGATTTACCTTAATTGATATTCATATGTTTTAGTTTCATGTTAATTTCTAGGTTTCGATTTAGGCTACTTTTAAATTACTTTACAGATGATCTGTGATTCTTTCGGTGAAGATAAAAATGGTTGTAACAGGATTTTTAGTGGAATTAAAAGTTCTATACTTGCTAGCTAATTAATTGACTGTTTGCCGAGTCAATAAACCACTTTTACTTTTAGGTCCTCTTTTACTGACAACTGGTTACAGTAAAATGCTGAGTGCGTCGGCTGCACATAAAATACCCTCCCTGACACATTGGCCCACAGCTTCTGGCAGGTCATGTGTCATCGAGTGCTTGCAATTTATCTTTTACTGCCCCCAGACAGATTGCCCTTTGCAGTGCAATCTCAGTAATGAAACAGTCTAAAGTGAATTGGGGGAGACCTCCCTGCACCACGTCTCCTCTGTCCTCTCTTTCTCTGGTTTACTGCCCTTCTCGCAGTGCAAGAACGGCCTGACCGCCACTGCATCGAAGTACATTGGAGATTTGGCAGCGAATCCGGATGTTATGCACTGATGCCCATTGATGCCCCGGCACTCGCAGATGCTGAGCCCCTGCAGTCAGAGTGAAAACACTTCATGAAGCAGTGATGAGTCAGAGTCTGCAGACAGCAGTGTAGAGTTGATGGTCAGCCAGAGAGAAACAACAGATGACTAAGCACAGAAAGCTTTTCCCCAGCGTTTGCATTTCCTGGGATTTTGTCACTCGTACTCTCGGTGACCCGACCCCTTGCTTAGCTTTCTCTCCTTTATTTTTATGGGAAAGGTCCTTATTAAATTGTTTTCCACTTTTGTGTCAGTTTTTATTTTCTTGCTACCTGTTACAGAGCCAAATAGAGTTTAATATTCTCATTCAGACTGCAAGGCCGATTATCTGCGACATTGTAGCATCGGCCGAGGAAGAGCCCATCCAATTTTGGGGGGCAGCTCCGTAGAGACTGAAGATCCAATATGCATCCAAATGAAAATGACGGTGTGTGTATGTGTACTTGCAAACAGGTGTGTGCAGATGTGCAACTTCTTCTCCTGCTCCACCTTCAACCTCGAGTATCTCACACCGAGAGGATGTTACTCTGTTATTTACTGAGGCAGATTTATGTGCTGAACACTCCAGCTCTCCTGTAATTGAATTTACTCCCTCGCTCCCGCACTCCATCCGCCCATCAGGCCTTCTTCTATCAGATGAATCTGAAGAGATCCCAGCCATCTTTTCTTCAGGGCAGAGCCGGCTGATGGGAACACGGCCAGACATCGACCTGAAGACGGTTCTCACCATCTCTGCTATCTTTGCCACTCCACACTCATTTATCTATCGGGGACATAGATGATTAGTAAATTCATCCTGAAGGGTCTATGAACACTTTAATGATGGCTTTAAATTTCCTTTATTAGATTAGATTAGATTAGATTCAACTTTATTGTCATTACACATGTGTAAATACAGGGCAACGAAATGCAGTTGTAGGCGAGATGATGGGATTGAATTGATCCCTGATGCAGGAACTAAAAGACTCAGGAGAGGAAAGGAGAAAACAGATCATTTAAATGATTAAGGCCTTTCGACAGATATGAGTGTGTTGGTTGGTTTGGTAATCTAGGGAAGTTTGAGGTTTGAACCGACTGAATTAAAGGCTGCAGAAACATATTGTGGTATGTGTGGGATGCTGAGTGGGAAGGACGTCAAAGCTGGACATTAAGATCACCTCTTACAGGTGAATTAAACACATGTCCCTTTAAAGAATGTAGATCAAGGATGAAGAAGTTGTTGTTCTTCTGCATTCAGTTTATAAAACCTTTGCAGCATCAAACCAACAAACCTCAAACCTTGAGACTTTATTTGTTTCTGTTTTCCTTTCTTCATGAACAGACCCCAAACACGTGAAGGGGAAATCCCAGTAATTCCCTCTGGTTTTTTATGCTTCCTATTTCCCTTTTCTAAATGAACTAAATCACATGTTTTAAAAGTTATATCACATGCTAGTTATTGTTTTCTGTTTCAATCTCTGAGATACATTTAAAGCTATGCTATCTTCTTTTACCGTTATATCATATAAACCAATTGTACATGGATATTGAATAAAAAAACAAAGAGAAGCAGTATAACTTATATCCTATGACGCAGTGGATTTCAAATGTTTTCATGTTCTGGACCTCCAAGTTTACTCCTGATAAGCCGAAATATCAATGATATTTTTTTTGTAATTTCTCAAGTATTTATTTAGGAAAATTCTAAAAAAAAATATACAGTATGTGTTTTTTAATGATAAGAAAACTATATTTGTAATTATTATTATATTATTTCTTTAATATGTGACTGACTGTATCGTCGCATATCAATCGCAGAACCCTGAATCCAACAAAATCATGCAGACCTTGTGATTAACTTCAGGCAGTTTCAATGGTAATTGAACTGTTTAACTCCAGTGACAGGCGGCAGACAGTCAAACATTCCAAGTGGACGATTGTGGTTGAAATAGAGAAATGTTTTTTGACTTGGAAACTAAACCAACAACGGAAAGTCCCAGATCAGCAGTGGTTTTACTTTATCAGCCCCCACGGGTGTGTGGTACATGTCATATTCATTGGAAAGTTCTTCTTGTTCCTGTAAATGCCTGATGAAATCATGTAATCAGTGTTGTTACTATTCAGTTTGGCAAATTATTTGTTTTAGCAACGGGATCAGCTGATGATCTCATCAGTGACGTTTCCGACAACTGAATAACTGCATTTAGCTTAAAACCACGGTGCTAGAAATGGCTTCGAAATTTGTCTTTTAACTTCTTCAGGAGGTCAAAGGTCAAGCTCACACGCAGAGCTGCACCCTCGTGTCGTTGTTGGGGCCTCTGTGTTTTTCTGGGGACTTGTTCAGTTCAATGTTTCCATGCTGTGTTGGGGCCTTAAACGTCCACATTCCTATTGATTGTTTTTGTATAGTGATCCAGTGATCTTGAGTTTGTAGACAGTAGTTGAGCATTTCCTCTTTCCCTGACGAAAGCATCAGTGGGCTGAAAGCCCCCGTTGTAGCTGTGGGCTGCTCGGTTTCACTTCACTGTTGACTGCTGCTCAGTTTGAGTTGTTTTTTTTACCTACAGGTATGTTGTCGTCTCCAAAACGTCTGCAAACGTACGTCATCTTGCTGTGAAGGTCAAGTTATCCCTAAAATACTTTCAGATAGGTACATTTGGGATAGACAATAACTCTTAGTCGCAGCTCTAATAGTACATTATCTACATGATCTATGTATTGGAAGTCACATAAAAGCATATAAAGCTCTCACTTGACATAACATTGTATCTTCAGGTTTAAGATGGATGTTGCCTTCGTACGTTTCTCCGGAACAACTTTCTAATGCAGCTCCCATAAAGTAACTTCATCAGGATTCCCCACCAGCCATCTCTCTCTGTCGTCTGTCTCCAGCACTCCAACACAAGAACCACCAGGCAGCGTCTATTAATATCTGCCCACTCAGATAGCCTCCAGCACAAGCTTGGAACGAGGGGAGGGGTGGACACTTGAGCGAGGTGACACAACAAGGACAAGTGAGACGCTGAGCTGGTGTGGGAGTGACGCAGCAAAGATAAACCTGGGAGGAGAGATTGCGTGAAGCAGGATAGGAGAGGAAATAGAGGAAGGGATGTTAATGATTAAGATCACACAAGCCCATTACATGTCCGAATGAACACTCGGTGCTTCCACAGAAAGACAATATAAACGAGAACGTTGTGCCTCTCTGACACGTGACAAAGGTCTTTGTCCGGCCGTGTGTTTATTTCAGTCGTAGTCTGATAGAAATCGTTCTGCACAGGAACCTTTCATAAAACGGAGTGTCCTTTCGTTATGAACAAGTCCCATCCACACCGTGGTCACAGTTGATGCTGCTAATTCCAATCAGGACGTTTAACTGCCTCAAGCACAATCTAATCTCTTGTACTTGCGATCGTCTGCATTCGGTACCAACCATCAACCATCCCAATTCCCAGCTGCTATGTAGTCACCTGCCACCATCTCTGTATTCTGTCATTTGTGCCTTTTTGATGATGAAATTTACATGCACGGTGGCGAAAACTAAGATTTCAGTGTATACGTGATGGACTCAGCACCAGTTCCTAGTTATTTTTAGATGCGCGCCTGTTTGGGATGAACACACACACTCGGTGTGCAGAGGCCTTAAATCACCAGCTTGTCTGAAATCTGACAGGTTGATATTTGTCATCTGTTAATCTAATCCCTCGTTATTTCATTATCTGTTTATTGGAATATGTTTACAAAATGTCAAACATGATTTATTGTTGGTCGACTAACATTGAAGATGATGATATAAGTGCAGCTCTAATCAGGACGTTGTTTCGTGTTCAGGGGGACAGAATTATAAACAGATGCTGTACGTTCAGCGATAGCTCTATTTGACCTCTTTAAAGCACCTGCTTGCTAGAAACAATGTTTGTTTCCCTTAAACATAAATATATTTAAATATATCACATGCATATTTCCCAGAAAGCTCTGTTATTTTTCAGTGATTTTGAAATGTGATTGCAGGAATGAGGGAAGGATGGGAGAAGGGGAATTTGCAGAAGACACCAGGGGGTGACGGCTTTAAACAGCCGGCCGGCGCGTGTGCAAGAGTGGGCGGCGTCAAGCAGGAAACGATGAGGTCATAGCAAAAGTGTGAGAGAGTAGGAAGCAGGGTGGGAGGGGGAGAGCGAGGAGGGCTGACATTGATTCAGAGATGAGCTCAGCTGCAGAGGCGTGGGCTGCTTTCTCCTCCCCTCCCTGTGCAGCTCTGCCTCTCTGCCGGGTTTGACCGCTGCCAGTGTTTTGTTGTGACAGCGGGGGAATCGCCTGCCTCAGTAGAATGAACTAGAACAGCGGAGCAGAGGGACACCGGCTCTCGCTGACATGGTGGGAGACTTGTTTTTCTGGAGCTTCTGCTGTCTCAGGCTGTGGAAAAGGGATAAGAAGGTGAGTGGCTGCTGTGGGAGTCTCTTAGTCAGTCATCCACCAGCCGGTGAGGAGGCAGGGACTGTGCCAAGTGGTTGAGATGGTTCGCCGGCTGCTGCTGCCTGATTCCATCATTAATCCCTTTTTAAATTTGAAGCTCAATCATGATACTGCAGACTGCTGTGTTTTCTGTGTCATTTTAAACTGGGTCAGTGTATCGCTTTGTAATTCCGGATCTCTACCCTTTTTTCTGTGAGGCGCTCCAGCATTTTCTCCTCTTTCATGTCATGAAAAACTGATGAGCCACAGCATGCCGGCTATTTTTGGAGAGCATTCTTGCACAGATAAAAGCAGGATTGTGTCTGTGCATGTTTGCAGTTGTCATGTCTAATACCTGTGTCACTGCACAGTGTTATTTTTATTTACCACTGTCATACGAGCCACAGTTTGCTTATCATACCAATGTGGATGAGATACTTGGTTCGAGGGGAAGAGGATGAATACATGAAGCTGAGGCCTGCTTGGTTCCCTGCTGTTAGTGGCTGAAGGGCTTTTCCAGTTAGAGCATCAATGGGGTTCACTGTCTGAATCACTTTTATTGTACTTGCCTAAATGATGTCTGATGGTGATACCATTTTTCCTTCCCTGTCTATTATTGGGTGTCGAGACCCGGCTCCATAAGTTTTGCACAATCTGAGAATCAATAAGATTCAAGCTTATAGATGTTGGCAGATTAATAGGTAATTTTATATTGAGAGTAATGTCAATATGTTATTACTAAAAACAAAGGTATATTGATTGTCCTTCGTCTTACATTACATTCTATAGTGTCTATATCACCTGGCACCCTTGTTCGGTTTGTGCTGTCATCACTTGGTTGCTCGCTATAGGAGGACGGCTGAACATCAAATGTAGCTACGACACATTTCTGTAAAGCCAAGTGTAAGGAGGAAGCAAAATACCATTTTAAGATGACTTCTTGGAAGGAAACACAGTCAATGCTGAAGCACCTCAGGCCTGCGATGCAGGACATTGTCTGTGTTTGAACTCCAGCTGTAGTTGTGGGACCATCCTCATCATCAAGGTAGCTGCGGAGAGCACCTTGACTTCGTAACATCGTTCGTTATCTATAACAACATTGAATAGAATCCAAAAATATATTTTTACATGCCCAATTTATTGGGGTGGTTTTGTTCATCTCACCCAGCAGACTCCACTTCCACCCACTCGGTACTTTATATGCCAAACTCCCTTCACTCCGTCTGCCAGGAGATTCAAATAAAACCAATTTCAATAGAAATGCGAGTTCGGTCACACACAGATTTCGTTTTTGAGTTTAGCCACTGGAGGCAGCCTATAGATTAGTTCATTACATCAAGCATGAGCTTAAGCGGCTCCAGATCGGCTATAATTTGGTGAAGCCTTTCAGACGCACCGTCTGCTATGTTGATATGATGTCATCGCTCCAACTTTAGCTGAGTGAACACAGAGAGCCAGACTGGTGTTTAATACAGATGATGAAACCAGGAGAGGTTCATGATGAGGTCACCTCACAGACATTAACATCCTCATTCACACACACACACACACACACACACACAATTCTCGTCCAACTGCCAAATATAATCATCTACAACAAATAGGAAAAGAGATGAAGAAAGGACCCTAACACAAACAATTTAAAAGCAAATTAAGTAGTTGTGAGTTTGCAAGATGCTTTACCATGTAGAACATTGTTCTTACATCCTTTTAAGAGATTTCAAACGTGTTTTAATTTATGTTCTCTTTGAGTTGTTGTCACTTCAAATCCAAACATTTGACCTCAGCTGCTAACTAATGTTAATGATACTATGTTAAGAGGCGCAATCACTCTGCTGCTCAGGAAAAGTCACCATGGTGAGTGATGGCTGGAGGATCCCTGACTTACTACAAACATGTTTTTGTAGATGTTTAGTGTCACCAAGAGCATTAGGCCGTCATAAATTCCACCACTCGGTCTAAAGTGTCGCATTCCACAGCCAACTTAAGGTCACACGTATAAATCATTCAAAAGCAAATAAACCTGTTGTTGTTGTTGGGGTCTGTTTGTGGGTGAGAGTGAACATTCAGTAATTTAAATCACTCAGCAGAGTAGGCGATATGTTATATTATTGTATTGCAGTGCTTTAGGAGAGATCACAGTCGCTGTGATGAGGTGTAGCAACTTTATGATGCTCCAGTGACTTCCTGTTTGAGAGTCCTCCGAGGTTCTTCAGTGAAATGAGGAACAGTTTAATTTCACTTCTATTTTACGCTTGTGAAAAATAAACATTAAAACACAAGAAGTCAGATATAGAAATAGAATTGGAAATAGTGTCTTTTAATTCTGATATTACAAAATGTATATTTGTAAATTGGTGTTTTGGTGTTTTTGAGGGTCAGATCGGGGATGCCAGATCGTATTTCTTGTGAATGGTGTTTCAAACACAATATCTAAGGGTCCCTTCTGATCTAAAGGATGACAGATGGGGGTCTGTGGCTTATTGACAGGCTACTTGGGGGTCAACAACATGAGGAGGTTTAAAACCCCTGATCTAAGACAGTTATTATGTTTTAATGGTGAATGCCTATTCAGTAAATCATGAGTTTGAAACCAGAGCTGACGAAGCACTCAGCGATTAATATACACATAAACCAAATCAACTTAAATTATAATTATTTTAATTGAGCTGCTTGACTTACAATGCAGACTTACAACACACAAAAAAAGACTTAATGTCACATCGCCACAAGCTAAAAAGGTTGGAAACTGCTCGTCTTCGATGTCTTAAGCAAAGCAACGGTACGTTGTGCTGCAACATGACCCGGTTTGCCATCGGACCCCAGCACCTTCCTTCAGGGAGACAAATGCACTCGGTTCGGTTTGTTGTCAGTAGAAGGAGCCACGAGGCTGCGTTACCGGCTAACACACAATGAGCTAATACACGGTGAATTAAATACAGAGGCTTGAAGTGTCACACACACACACACACACACACACACACACACACACACACACACACACACACACAGCCCCTGAGTTGAGTGAGGATAAAATGTGGAACCAGTGGTGCGTACCTACATGTGATG
>CAAKHC010002798.1:78649-105046 GCA_901007825.1 Macroramphosus scolopax | reverse complement strand
CATCAGCCCTACGGGGGGGATGGATTTCCTCAATGTGAGGGGAGCAGCTGCCGCCTGTCAGGTGTGTTTGTGTGTGTGTTTGTGTGTGTGTGTGTTTGTGTGTTTGTTTGTTTGTGTGTATGCGTGTGCGTGTGCGTGTGTGTATGCGTGTGCGTGTGTGTGTCAGATTGATGACTGCATGGCGAGCAAATGGCAGCCACGGTGTCAGATTGTGCAGAGCCACACGCCCTTTTCATCTCTGTCCAGCTGTCCTCTCTTCCGGTCGTTACCATTTGTAGGGCTGCACCTAAGTGACACACACACACACACACACACACACACACACACACACATTTGTGTTTACTTCAGAGGACATTACCTTCCTAACCCGAACCATAACCTCTACTTTCCTTACCTTAGCCTTAAAAGGGGTTTAAAATCTACTGATTTACATTATGTGGACCTGCTTCTTCGTCCCCACACTGACTGTGAAAGGAGATTAATGTCCCCACATCCTGAGGAATACCTGACACACACACACATACACAGCCAACTATCACAACCAAATAAAATCTCTGCATTTGATCATACTATGGTATTTGATGTCATCCTGCTGGTGATGTTTTCATTCACTGACTTGCCTGCCAATGTTTTACAGCTCATGTTATGAGGCTGCTTGGAGAACAAATAAAGGGGTCCATTACCCTCAAACAGCCGTACAGACGCATCTGTTTCTCTCCTTTCATTCTGTTTCTGATTTAACTAAACCAAAGAAACAGTCAAAGGGGAGACAGTCCTTCATCTACTATTTGAAAGTTCTTTATCTGACACAGGGTCGATGTTTTTTCTCGGTAAAAACAACAGACAGAAACATTTTTCTCTAAAGGTACCAGTAAGTCAGGGTGTCATATGAATCCCTGTATCATAGCCGACCGGTGGTATTCTCTCTGGGATGGAGCCGGAAGGAGCTGTTCAAATGAATTACTTCAAAATCTGTTAATTAATGTGCTTGTAGAGTGTGTTCCTCCCTGCAGCCTGAGGGCGCTGCCATGTGTTTATCTGTTTGTGTGCGCTCACGGCTTCAGGGCTGCTCTCTCAGGAGGACGGGAGGACGGGGCGGGAGACGTATGGCAGTAGAATTTATTGATTCTTTGATTTGCATATTTTTCCCTTTCTGTCTCATTTGCCTATTTTGTTTCAGATTGACCATTTAGTGATAGTTTAATTAACCATGAGGTTTATTCTCGGGGCTGCGTCTCACATCTGAGGCAAGTCTGCATCCATAAGGTCATTTTGTTCTCGTCAGTGATGTTAGTTTGAACCTTTCTATGAATAACATGAGTGAAAACCTTTCACGTTGACATGCTAAACATTCTCAGTAGAACATGTATATTACTTTACTTTCTTGTAAATGTGCCTCTTTATGTGAGAAACTCTTTGTTTTACCTTTAAATATTGAGACCACACATCCTTTGTTCAGCACGCCTTCATGCACTGCCCCTCCTCAGTCTTGGTTTACTGAATTAGACTTGCAGATCATCCCTGTCGAGAGGCGCTGACGTTGGGTCCACTCCCTTCAAAATTTTCAGCCACTCAAAGCATGAAATGAAAACACGAGCCCGGCCTCTGGAGAGCGAACAGCTCTTGTCTCAACCTCTAGTGTCTGGCATCACAGCTCATGTTTAATCATAACAGTCACTGGGCATTCGAGTGGTTGAGTCACTTGCGTCGATGGGTGCAGATTTACCTGCAGGAGTCAGGGAGGGTCGATATCGCTATGTGGGGAGGTCGGCCACTTAATTGATTTGGAACAAGCAAGGACACCGTGCACAGCGTAGAGTCATCATTTTCAAATCTTGTGATTATCTAATCCCCGGTGGTTATTTCCTGTTGGCTTGAAGCACCGGTCATCAAGCGGTTTGATTAATTTGGTCATTGCCTGTTCTGTTTTTTGGCCATAACTCAATTCGCTCTCTTGTTTTCGAAACCGCCCCGAGGCTCCAGAGGAAATCTGGCAGCAGCAAAACTCAATCTCCAAGCTTGTAACTCAGCATTAGCTTCAGTGACCGGACCTCGACCTACTTCTCACCCCCGTTCATAAAGCCTCATGTTACTTGCTGGTTTGCTCACATCAAAACATTCTTTGAATTCTTGAGGGTGTTCCCTGTAGATGAGGACATAAATATTGTAATACAATGTTGTTTACAGGCATGTTGACTGCAGCTGTTTTTTTCTCTGTTAGGTCGCAGGGGAACAGAAGTATCACCCAGAGTGCTTCGCCTGTCTGAACTGCAGGGCGTTCATCGGTGATGGAGACACATACGCACTGGTGGAGAGATCCAAACTCTACTGGTGAGTCTCAAACACATCATGTCATAGACAGTTAAGTATCTGGAGTGGTTTGTCTTGCACAAACAACTGGTAGCAGCCCATAATTTCACTATTAGTTTATCCCTAAAGGTTAATATGTGTGTGTGTGTGTGTGTGTGTGTGTGTGTGTGTGTGTGTGTGTGTGTGTGTGTGTGTGTGTGTGTGTGTGTGTGTGTGTGTGTGTGTGTGTGTGTGTGTGTGTGTGTGTGTGTGTGTGTGTGTGTGTGTGTACAGTACATGTTTGGTGTTCGGTTTTAATTCCCTCTTCTGCTGCAAGCCAAATCATTTCAAATTCCTTTGAAGTGCATCTAACGGCACAAAAAGCCAAAAGTTTGTTTTGAAAATTCATAGATCGACCAGCATATGAGGCGATGATTTTAGATTTATTTTCATTTTGGATAGATAAACTGACTATAGACAGGTTTCGTCCTTTCTCTGACAGGAAGTGGATGCTGTTGGGAATATACCAAGGCCAGCTTGTTTCATTACAGAAGCATCAATGAGATAGTTATGTGTGCTGGTTTCATTTCTGTGTTAGTTTGGAATCACTTCATCATCCTCCTTAAATTCTCAGCATTCTTCATGTTTGGGGAAAAATCTTTTTTGCGCGAGAAACTTCTGAAACAGTTTTTGACTTTCCAGAGGACCATCAAATATTAACAAGGACCACACAGTGTTTTCCTGAGTTAAAGCAACATCTGTTCCCACAACATGTGATTCATAAAAAACTCCCTTTTTCCAGCGGTCACTGTTACTACCAGACCATCGTCACGCCGGTGTCGTTGCCGGACTCGCCATGCTCACGAATCCCTCACACAGTCACGCTGGTGTCAATCCCAGCCTCTGCAGAGGGAAACGGCGGATGCAGAGGGAGGGGTTTCTCTGTGGCCATCGATCAGCCTCTCAGCCCGACCAATGGCTACAGCCCAGAGCACGGCCCCACTGTCAGAGTCTCACAGTGAGTCCACGTGTCCACGTCTGCAAGAGTCATGTCACAGACAGAGATGTTCAAGCTGAGGTTGATGTTATATAGATCCTTGGTAAGAACAGTGACAGGTCTGTGATTAGTCTTCAATAAAAGAATGAACTAAGGAGGTTCAACAATGGAGGATAGGGTGATAGGTGAGACTCATCTTCAAATGTATGGTGCAGTAGCGGAAAAATGAAAGAAGCATTCATTCCAATGAACTGAGGCTGTATCGGATACCAGGGCACCAAGGTGTGTTTGAAGAACAATTGCTTATGGATGTCTTCCTTTACATTCAGGGTGGATCCAGACTGCATCAGTCCAGATGTGAAAAATGCCATTCATGTTGGAGACAGGATCCTTGAGATCAACGGGACACCAATTCACAACGTTCCTCTGGACGAGGTATTCATCTCACACTGTTACTGAAATATAATGAGCAAATAAGAACTCACATCCTTCAGTCACTTCACCTTTCAAAGCAGCTGCAGTTTTATTCAGTAATTAGTTGGCAGTTTTACATTCAATCTTATGAATCTGACGCAAAACTGACAAAGTCTCTATCTTTTTTACCTGCTTAAGATAATCTAATTATTTAACTCCTGCAGCACATTTTAGTAGCACTTCATTAATAACTGCCATCTTTATTCTAATTCTGATCTGACCAGCCTGTTTAAATACTCTCTTCCTCTCCAGATCGACCTGCTGATCCAGGAGACCAGCCGGCTGCTCCAGCTCACCATAGAACACGACCCTCACAGTCAGGGGCAGGAGGGGGGCTCTCCAGAGGCCGAACAGCAGGTGGACGGCCGCCTGCCTGCGCCGCTGTCAGAGGGCCCCGGTCCCATCCTGCCAATCACCCAGCCCCCCAACCCTGACATCAGCAACCTGCGATCCCGCATCATCACGTAGGGAATTTATATAATTGGTGCTGTTTATTTTCGTTTTGTAGTAATTTTTGTAGTGAAACATTTTAGCTGGCACTAGATTAGCTAGAGGAAGTTGGCCTTATAGCGGTAACACATTTTTTCTCTTCTCCTCACGCTGCCTGTCTTTCTTGTCACCTTCTAGACGGAGCTACAGCATCGATAAGTCACCAGGCTCCAGCAATGCAGCCTCCCCCATCTCACAGAGGAAGGACATCAATCGCTCAGAGTCGCTCCGTGTAGTCTCAAACCGGACGCACCGCATCTTTCGCCCATCAGACCTCATCCACGGAGAGGTGCTGGGGAAGGGCTGCTTCGGCCAGGCCATCAAGGTACATTTGAGGTTAAAGAAAACACCAGTATATTTTTATACCAGCCTCTGTGTTTAAATTACTGCAGAGAGGCATTGTCATACTCACAGCGTCCAGAAGGTGGCAGCATTGAAACATGTAAGAGAAGTGGAGCGAGGCGGCCAGATAAATATTTAACACGTAGTGGACTTTTCAAATGATCATGCTGACAATACCACCAATGGAATGAATGTATTGACATTACAGTCAACTTTGTTTAACTTGTTCCATCATTACATCTTGCTACAGGTGACCCACAGGGAGACGGGGGAGGTGATGGTGATGAAAGAGTTGATTCGCTTTGATGACGAGACACAGAGAACATTCCTGAAAGAGGTGAGTGGATGTGGATAGTCCCCATTCTTCCATTAACTTAGATGTGATTCATTTGTTCTTTAATTCAGTTCACGGACATTTAAAATCAATGAGCTTTGACCTCAGATCATTAAGGAGACATGTAAAGTAATGATAACATTTTTCCTAATTGAATGATAAGATATCAGAACTGTTACTGTTACAGTAGATGGTCGAAGTAGATAGACTTAACAAACAATGCTGCATCTAATAGTCTTCGTGGAGAAGGAGCAACACTCCGCCTCTGTACCCGCTTAGACTTCCTCATCCAAGGTGTCATTGTGCTCCTCGTGTGAATAGACGGGCAGACAAGCACTCAAAACCATCTTTACAAGGAAACCATGGAAACGGCTCCACGTCTTTGATGCCAACCATAGACTGTGTGTTGATAGCTACATTAGCATAATTAACTCACCTGATTCATCCTGTCCTGCACCAATGCTTTCCCGTCCAATGGCCTGCCTGTTTGTCACATTTAAATGTAATTTCTATATTTTATGGGAACTCATAAACTGCAAGGATCAGTGTCTCATCCGTTGGTTTTGCACCAAGTCAATTCTGGTGCCAGGCAGTTATGTGCGAGAGACCAGCAAATTTGTCCCTCAGAAGAAATTAAATGTGTTTTCTGGTTGGATTTCCTGGACTAGCTGAGAAATTGCAGTTAGGGAAAGTAATTTTTTTATGCATGACCACAGGTTGGAATTGTGGTTAAAATTAGCATCTCCTCTGAGCAAATGTAGGGCAGAGCTGGATTAAAAAAAGGACGTGTTCTAGGTTGAAAAAATTTAAACCCTAACCCTTAAAAAAAAACACACCGTATTTCCACTGAAGTAGGACAAAAGTGTATATTAATACAGTCCTTTCTGTGTCATCTTTCCTGCCGCTCCTTTGCTTTACAAGCGACGGCAGAGAGTGACTCATACTACGATGTTGTCATCCTTAGCCAGAGTTTTTGAGGACTAATTATGTTTAAGTGCCTTGAATTACTCCTGAGCGCTTTATTTTGAGTACCAGCTGTTTCATGTCACTATCATAGACTCACACACAGTTAACAGCCTTCTAATTGAGACGTTTGTAGATCTGGAAAATTGTTTCCACGTGGTTGTGTGTATATGTGTCAGATTTAGTGTTGTTATTGCATTGCAAGTCTTTGCTTTGTAACCCTGCCACCAGAATTAAAATGTTTATTACTCCTGCTTGTGTTAAGGTGGCCCAAGTCTCTTATTGTACCTGTGGTTAACTTGCCCAAGAGCCTCTGTAGTAGCGCTGAGCAGTACAGCTGGAAATGTATCATTTCAGTCAGTAACGGTAATTGTTAAATAAAGATTGCCTATTTTAAATAATGACCAGGAGAGTTTGGTTAAATTCAACCACTTTATTTTGAATTAAGTCACTTTGGTTGGAACGGATTTCCCCCACTTGCATTATTTTCATACAAGTGAACCTCTGCAAAGCTTCTTAAATCTGAAACTGATACCAGAGCAGTAATAATGAAATGAGACCATATCTGCTGACTTATGATGTATTAAAAACGTCTGATCTTATCTCATCAGGTGAAGGTCATGCGATGCCTGGAACACCCCAACGTGCTCAAGTTCATTGGAGTCCTCTACAAGGACAAAAGACTGAACTTCATCGCAGAGTACATAAAGGGAGGCACCTTGAGAGAAATCATCAAGAAAATGGTGAGATGGTTGTGTGTGCCTGCAGGAAATGTGAATGAGTCTACTTCCTGTTCAGTATTCAAAATCTGTACCGTTATAATCAGTATAATGGTTTGGTCTTTGCCTAAGTAAACATGCATCTGCAACAACGACATTTATCTATGCTCACAGGACAGCAACTATCCCTGGAACCAGCGGGTCAGTTTTGCCAACGACATCGCTGCTGGGATGGTGAGTTCAATGACAGCGCATGTGATGCAACTGCTTTGCTATGAGAGGCACATGCAAAGCCTACTCAGTCAGTGAGATGTTGTCTCCCTCTAGTGGCTTATAGAGTTACAAGAAGTCTGCTTATAATATTATAGCATGCAAAATCTTTTTTTCCATCCTCCTCTATGGAAATATGAGCATGAATTCCTCCAGGATTACACCATGGATACTTCACTTGTGACTGGATTACTGCATTTACTACAGCAGCTACTTGAGTTGCTGTCACAATTGTTCTTCTTGGCTAGATTACTAATAAAAACCTTCTATTTCTTCTTTTGTTTTGATTGTTCTGTGCCTTCCTGTCTGTCTGTCATCCAGTCGTATCTGCATTCCATGAACATAATCCACCGAGACCTGAACTCACACAACTGTCTCGTCCGAGAGGTAAGAACTCGCTTATTCATGCACATGAGTGGTAATACACTGTGTGGAATCTGCAAAGAAAACACACTGTATACGTGCATCTGTCAGTTGCCGGGTCATTTCAGGCACATAGACAAAGAGGAGCTTTGTGAGCACTAGCTACAAAACACAATATAAACTTGCGGCTTAACCTCATCAAACAAAGAGAGCATTGTAAATGCATCATATATACAAACTAAAGCTGTATACTGTAGAGGTCACATCGAAGGGGAATTTTAAATCTGATCTCGTATGTATGTGTGCAGCGTTGTAGTAACCGTACTATAACGTGTTATTTGTTTGTGTCAATGTAGAACAACACCGTGGTGGTAGCAGACTTCGGGCTGTCTCGTCTTATGATTGACGACAAACTCGAGGAAAAGTTGATGCAGGGTAAACTACCAGGTTTGAAGAAGCCTGACCGCAGGAAGAGGTACACTGTGGTCGGGAACCCCTACTGGATGGCTCCGGAGATGATCCATGGTATGAGTTCGTATGGTCACTTGCTAAATAATGATTAATTCAGTGACACTCCTCGCTCAGTGAAACTTACAGTCACAGCCAAGAGCCACAGATGTTGTATAGATATACAGCATTTATTTTTCTAATATATTATTTATCCATTTTTCATAAAAACTGGGACTAGAACACAAGACTAATATTGTTCTTTCTCTTTCCCAGGGAAGAGTTACGATGAGAGAGTAGACATCTTTTCCTTTGGTATCATGCTGTGCGAGGTGAGTTCCACTCTTCGCATCGATACAAACCCACAGAGACGTATATCTTTTGAGTCAGGCTGTCTTGTCATCACTGTTAGAAAACACTACTTTCATTGACTTCATTTGGACAATTAAATAATGTTACAAGTAGTGCGGTACCCTCTCCACCAACATATCCACTCAATTAAATGCACCAGTGTCTTGTAATTACCAGTTGTTCCAGCAGAGGCTGCTGTTTCTCAGCAAAAGATGCATTAAGCTGTTCTAACAGTAAAAACTGTATCAACGGTTCATATTATTCTTTAACATACATCAGTTGACAGTTAGCCGGCATGTACCGCACCAGGAACCTTCAACAGAAATTTAGAAATCCTTTTTTGTATTTACATCTTTGCTATTGTGACGTCAAAATGTCTTCAAGGTAACATGACCATTTCAGCTCCTACTAATGTAATAAAATGTTAATTTCCTTTTGCGAGGAAATGTATTGCATCTCTGAAAGTGATTATTCGAAGTGTGGCAGGGTTTGGGAGTGGCCACACACCCTCCGCATAATTAGGGCCCAACATTTTAGCTCAAAGAAGAATGTGACTTCCCAGATGAACACCATTAGACAGAAAGCGGTGCAAAGGATTAAAGAGAAGAGAAAAGCATAGTTGTTTTTATGTGGTTACTGACAGGCGGGCAAATGGTGGTTGTGGTATGCTCGGAAAGAACAGCTTCAGTTTGGAGGGTTATTGGTTTTCAGCATCGCCTCTGCTGCTCAGGGGTTGGATTCCTTTCACTCTGACAGGGGTTTATCACACTTGCTCTTATTCTCTCCTCAGATCATTGGCAGGGTCAACGCAGACCCAGACTACCTCCCAAGAGCAATGGACTTTGGACTGAACGTGTCTGGCTTCTTGGAGCACTACTGTCCCGCTCATTGTCCCCCCGCCTTCTTCCCCATAGCTGCTGTCTGCTGTGACCTTGATGCCGAAAAACGGTCAGACATCCACAACAGTTCACATCAAATGTTACCTAAAGGGACAGTTTAACCAAAACTAAAGACATGGCATTCCTATCATGAAGGTTAAGGTAGCTCTCCCCAGTGCCGTATGTGCAATGGCACTGGACAGCAGTGCTGAAGGTGTAATTTTCAAAAATTCACAAAAATCACCTTGAAAATATCTGAGTGGATGTCATTTTCTTTTTGGGTCAACTGTCCTTTTAAATGTGTGAAAAACAACATAATAGAGAGTTATTAACAAACTGAAAAATGACTTTGATTGGCTCCTTCAATCCGTAGGCCTGCTTTCACCAAACTGGAGGAATGGTTGGAGAACCTGAAGATGCATTTGGACATTGGTTTGCCCCTTGTGTCCGAGGTGGGCCAGCTGCACAAGGCCTTCTGGGAGAACAACAGCACTACACGCTCCGAGAACGGCCTGCATGTCCACCCTGAACAGCCGGAGTGAGGCTGAAGAGAACAAGAGGAAGAAGTACTAGCCTGCAAGGGCACTGGGAAGCGTTAATGGTGGCTGTGCAGTTCAGATCTGCCTGCCTATTGCGCTGCTGTGGCTGCCTTTGCTTTGGTTGTGTTGCCATGCGGATGCAGCAGGCGCAGGCTGGCTCAGGCCTAACTAGTAGACTCAGGGGGAAAATGCAGATCTGGAAAAGCCACTTGCGCAAGACAAACACATAATTCCAAAGACCCAACTTTCAAATCACGAGTCGACTCTTGAATCATGTAGATGCAGTCATACCATTCAAGAATACTTACTGTAGTTACTGTAATATGTATATTTATGTGGATAAAGTAGTCCATAAAAAACAAGGGATAGATCAAGTCTTCAGAATCCTAAGTTTGGGCCACTAGAGTGCATAGTGCAGATGTGTTAGCAGGTTATCCTGCGTGTGACCTTGATTTGATTTGCTTTTGGTTTGGATATAAAAAGGGGAGGGGCCCGCCTGTCATTTAAGACACAAAGCTTGAGATCAGCGTATGGTCAACTTGTACAAGTCAAGCAGAGTTCAGGCTTTAAATAGCCTACTGAAGAGTGCATGACTGTAAATAATGCTGTCAGGTCAAATCCTGGTTCATCATGTCCCTCTGACCTCCTCTGGTCTTCTACTATCGACCTGCTTGTGTCTCTGGCGTTGTCCCTCGCCCTCACCATTGCGTAGCACTGACTTCACTGTGAGGTACACATCTTTGGCATAAATGTGGTACGATGTCTCTCAAATTAAAGCGCCGCAAACACATTTCCTTCACATTGACGTGGCATTTTAAACATTCACACTAGTGCACATAGCTGGCAACATTGTAAATGTTTTAAATATTGTAAATGTACAGACATATTTTATATACGTATGCAACATTGCCATATTTTTTATTGGCCGACCAGTTGAAATTAAGGAGAGTAAGCGTTTGCAGTTAATAAGGCACAGCTGAAAGGTTTATTGTTGGGGTTTTCTTGTTCAGTTGTGGCTGGTTAGGGGCTTTAAGCATTTGATATAAGATTAATCTTGGTCCACGAAACATCCCCTGTCCTCAATTTAAGCTCAGTAAGTGTTACATGCTATCATCTAAAACGTTTCTCAACATTTGAATGTTCTGTTCAGAGTTTTCATATATCTGAAGTAAACCTAATCTTAATGCTAGATTATCTAATCCCATCAATTTGTTGGGAAGGGGTTGTTACCCCTTCAAATTGCTAAACTCATGTCAACTCTAATATCACAGATTTCATTGTTCATTCTCATGTTCTGTACAGTAGCTCAGGTGCGGAAGTAACGGCACCAGGTACTGCCTCATTGTGTCAGATGTCTGTCCGCGTATTTGTCTCTGCCCTTGTGGACGGCCCACCGTTGTTTACGTGTAAATGCAAACGAGCTGTAAATATCACTGTATAAATATCTACAAAAATGTCTGTCCTTACATCTGTCTGCGAGCATTGCATATATATGCGCTACGGCACTCCTCCGAAATAATCTCTTCCACTGTCTTTTTTTTTTCTGCTGTTGATCCCACAAGTGCATGATGTACTAGCTAGCTTCTAAACCCAGCTATTTTTGTCTCAATGTGATTTTAAATTTGAAAAAAAAAAAAGTGAATGAAAGACAAAAAAGTCAACAAAGAAAGTCAGGCTTAACAAGAAATGAGAGGAAAAAAACACAGCATCTGTTTTTTATATATAACCGCTGAAATCTTTTTGTATAGATTTGAGTACTTTAATTTGCACTATCTTACCAAATGGCTGGTTTAAGCCATGTTTTTTTTATTTCCTCTCTTGGGCTAATTGTGATAAGGAAATTATTATGTCAGTTCAGGTTGATATATGAATGCAAGACACTGATAGAGCCTTTCAACTATAAAAATGGGATCTGGGATGTTCATCCTCTTGATATCAAAGTGGACCATTTGAGAATTTTTGAAATATTCATGCTTTGGTTGGAGCCTGTTGGAACAATTGAAGTGAAATATACCATAGTTATATTTAAGTGCATTTTCAAGATTTGAAGAAAAAAAAATCAAAGAAAAACAACAATTTGAAATGTCGAATTTGAAATCTTGTGTGAGATACAGTTCTCTGGTCTTTGCGTTCAAGAGGATGTGACGTCCCAGCTCTGCCTGCTGCCTACAGACGGGTCCTTTGTGAATGATGTTCTGTGTTGTTTCATGTGTGACGCCCATAGAGGCCGCAGCCTATGATGGTCTTTCTAACAATACTGCATTTAAACTGGCTTGTCTCACCTCTTCATAACACTCTTTTGGCTCAGGGCCATAATTTTCCAGCGCTGGTTATCAATTCATATAATTCAGCAACTAAATAGGACTGTAATTTCCACCAGTAACAGTGACCCTCAAAGACCATGTTAACTATCATTATATTGCTGGATACATGAAGCGAGCCACCCTGGTTGATGTGTTCGTCTGTGGGCATTTACTGTACACGAGTGGCTTTGACACGTTTTTGGTCTCCATTTGTGTCTGAGCCATGTCGAGCATGTTGGACGTGTCTGTGAGGATGTTTTGATGATTGATGAGAATGTTGCCGCAGCACTTATTTGCAAAGGATCGATACCTCTGATCAATGCTGTGCCTTTGTTGTAAGCTAGCCTTGCCAACGACTTGAAATCGTGAACTGATTTCCTTTTTTTTTTTTAATAAGTGCAAGCCTGATTCAAGTGGATTGAATATCATTGCTGATACGATTTGTATGAGATTTCATCTTGTTCTGTACCATATTTATATTTTCCAGGTCTTCATTGTTAGTTTTGATATTTTAATATTCTAGTTCTTTTTGTCTTATTTAATTTTTTTTACACAAGCTGTGAAAACAATTCTGCACTTTAATTCTGAACATGAACATTTAGACTCTGAGGAGACAACTGTTTTGTTTTGTTATTTCCTCTTGTCACGGCTGAAAATAAAACTGTTGCTCCTTTAAAAAATAGATTCAAGGTGTTGATTCATTTACGATGTATCATTCAGTCATTTTCATTGCATTTCAATTATGAAAATAACGACGGAGAGGAAATGATATACTGTAGTTTTGCTACCCGCATCCACATAAACGTCAACATCTTGTACTGTTGCAGCATGCACAGAGCAATTGCGGTTGCTTCAATATTCTTTGAAAAAAGGACTTCAATTCATAGGTTCACACCAGAATAGGACAGAAATTTACAGAAAATATCCTGGCTGCTTGAAAGCTTAAAGATGCCTTCATTAAAAATGTCTAAAAATCGAGCACCAGATGTCACTATCCGACACTTACTGTCTGGCTTAAAGCTATGTTTTTAATAATGCACCACATTTTCATAAATGTATCATGTTCTGTATCTATATATACTCAAAGTAAGTAGTATAGCCCTAGAAGAAATTAGGGGGAAGTGAAGAAGTTCATTCTTTTCTTATGAAGTGTAGCAGAGTAAAAGTATAAAGACGTAAAAAGCTCTCCAAAGTTCTTCTGCTCCGTAGGCAGTTGTTTTCACTGTGAAAGGACCAAAAAAGTGGTACTTACTCCTCCTTAGTGATAAAAGGACCAGTACTGTAATCACTGCTGAGTAGGGATGAAATAAGTATTCAGATCCCTAACTTAAGTGAAAATGTAAATTCAGCAATGTAAAAATACTCCATTATAAGAAAAAGTCCTGCATGAAATAACGATTTAATAAATGTACACATGAGTAATTGCAACAAATTCTAAAGTGTTAATGTGAAACTACTTCATTGGTCCCTCTTCCTTATCTGTTGTTATATATATGTATATGTATATACATATGTATATATACTATGGCATGATTAGATTATCAATTGTGTTTATAATCAGTACTTGAGTGAATGGACTTTCACCAGTATGAATAAGTAAAGCACAAGTACCACAGAATTATTGGCTTTGGACAAGAGTGTCTGCTAAATGACAAAAGCAAATGTAAATGCACATTTTATTGCAAGCTTGTACCCAAGTACTGCTTTTTGCAGGTGAAACTATTGGTGCAGTACTTCAGTACATCCCACCACTGCCTAGTGGAACTAGTTCTACTACTGCTATAACAGGCCTAATAAAATAATTAATGGAGGTACTATTAGCTAATCAGCAGGCATAACGGTTTATGGGGATATGTTAGCTGTGCCCGCAATCCTAATAGCAAAGCAAAAGTATTGCTTTCATAAGCACACTTCCCTGTGTACAACCTGTACTGCTAATCATTAGCCAACTGCACAGCCGTGTTCATTCTCGCGAGGGATTCTTTTCCTTGCAGGTGCACGTGACCCCTCTGCCATCGCATCCACGTGCGATTGTTTTCATTCCGACGCTGCTGCTGCAACTGCATCTGCCGCGTGACGTCACCAGCCCGTCAGGAGGCTGGCTCGTCAGTTTGGAACGAGTGTGTTCACACACACAGACACACACACACACATACTCACTGGGGACGGGTTTGTCCGGTCAAACACTACACGCAGACTGTCATTTCACCACACACCGAGATAGGAAACGAAGGAAATACCAGAGAGGAAGGAGAAAGTCAGGACCGCAGACTGAAACTTTGGGAGATGGAACATTCGTCCAGCAACAACCGCTTTCGGTCAGCGATGTTCAACCACGGTGAGTACAGTCTCACCGCGCAGGTGACGCTTGTGTCCTGACTATTACTGGACTGACGTATTTCAGCCGGAAATATTTCCTTCTCTTAAAATCATGTTTTCTTCATTTGGTCTCCGGCGTCAGTCGACATCCACTTTGCACGTATCGGGCCTGTTCGACTCAAATATTATTGCGAATTGTTAGCTGTCAATAGCCGAAGACAGAAAAAGCACCTTCTATCAGAGGGAACACTCCGTCCTACAAAACGAAAATCCCTGAAAAACCTGGCACTTTCAGCGCAGTAATTCCGCGGTTATGCAAGAGTGGCACCAAGACTCGCCACACTCAACTATTTGTGGACCAGCAGATATAGCCGGACTGCACCAATAACCTCAGGACTGCAATGGGATGTCGCGAAGATCTGCATGATCTGCCTCAAAGACTCGCCTCAACCACACTGTTTGCTTATTTACTCTGCAGCAGTCCTGGCGCAGCTTGTTGTCTCGGAGGCGTTAAAGCTGGTTGTTACATTCAATATCGGTTCGTTTTTCTCTCTTAAGTCATGTAGGTGAATGAAATTCAAGGCCGTAGCCAACATTGTGGGGGGCCAAATCTGACGCTCCCCCTCAACACACACACACACACACACACACACACACACACACACACACACACACACACACACACACACACAGAAAACAAATAAAAAAGGGTCCTGCTTGTATAAGACAGTTAAAAAAATCACCAACATACTCTATACATTGCTTTATTTTTGTTCTTGTTGCATCAATAATATTTAAATGCAAAATTAAAGACATTTTAAAGAACTGTTATCATGATGTGCACCAATCTAACCCATCTGGGACTGTCTGATCCGCTGCTTAGGGAAGTGCCTGTTTGCTGCTCTTTATCAGCTGTGAGATAGTTAGCCGGATGGACAATCATCCTCGATTTCTTTGGTCACGTAAAACAGAAAAACATCTCTAACATCGCCTTAATCTGACCTTTTGTTTGTCCGAATAGGCACAGAATATATTTTTAAAATATGAACTTGTCACTGCTTTCTGGCAGATGAACAATGTGAATGAGACATGTTGCAAATTGCCTCAAGCACATGTTGACATTTCTTGTTGCTTATCAACCAATCTATATTCTTGTATGATATAACTGCATTACAGTAAGATAATATCTACAGATATATGGGCCCAGCTGAAGTATTGCTCTAGATCTATCCATACTTCTCAGTCCAAAGTCGGCCCTTGTTCGGTGGCCTCAAAGAGATTTCGATTTTCTTCTCAAGCTCGATCAAACGATGATCACCTGCATCTTGTCACGTCTGAAAACTACATTTTCTCTCTGCATGCTCAAGACTCATGAGCTCCCCATCTGGGTAAAGACAGTAGTTCCAGTTCATCATATGGGGCACCGGAGGCTACAGTCACACCGGAACATCTGCCTGGTTCAAATTGTTGTCCCATTTTAGAAACAGAGATGATGGTGGGATAAAGATAAACATGCAGAGGAAAAAGGGGGATTATGAGAGCTCTCGGGTGGAGAGTGGGCGGAGATGTGTTCTCTGTGCATTTAGTGACCAGTTACAATCCATTTCTTTTACTTTGCTGCAATTATGAATATATTTGTGAAAACAATATACTAGAAGTGCTTTGAGAGTGCAGACCTCCATGAAGGCCAACGCCCTCCCATCTATTACAAGTAAATCCACCACTGAAACAATCACATGTCTGCCCATACTGTAGTTACAAAAGTATTAAAAACATGCAACCATTTTTTTCAAAAAGGCCTATTTAATATTTACAGAGAAATGAATATTAATCATTTCAATCAACATACACATAATGACAACAGTTGAGATTTTCTCTGTTTTCATATAAAATAATCACTCACAGAGAAAGTTAGAAGCTTTCTTTTGGGTAGCTCCCTTCCGTCTGTCAGCTTCTATGTTACCTGAATGATCTTTAAAGAATGCACCCAGGAAGATGCAGTCGAGGTGTCGTTTGCAGGGCGGTAGGCTGCAGGAGGCTCTCTTCTTTTGAAGATGGTTTGTTGAGAAGGAACGACTGGAGGTTCCGTGATGGCTTTTACAGTAAGCCTCCCTTGGAGGTCCCACATACAGTAAAAAACTGCAGACAGAAATACTTTTTACAGTGACAGACTTATCTCAAGTGCAGGGCTGCGCCCTGATAAGAATTTTTGTCATCGTCTAATAGTATGCCACACTGCTACTGGACAGGAAAGTCAAAGCGTTATACATGACTCACAAGACTGTGTTAAATAGATTCATTCTTTATGATACTATTTCATTTATCTTAAAAAAGTAGCATGAAATATCATCATAAAGTTTTATCACCGAGTTATCTCCTATTTGACTAGTAGTTGTATGCGTCCTTTCCCGAGCTCTCACCTTTATCCCCTCGTCCAAATCCATTTTTTTGTGGCGCCACTCTAGATTTTACATCTTGGTGATATGTTCAAATGTTAGTTCTTACATGAGTGTGTTTAAAGTGCTGGTAAGAACCCTGGAAAAAAAACCTAATAGAAATAACAAAATAGTGGCGTGGTCAAGTGACAAAATCTTCCCAGTCAGGGAAATATAAAACTTGCAATCAAGACAGTGGAGGTGAAATTAAACATTTGGCTTCTCAATTACCCTCCAATTTCAGCTGAGCTGTGCTGTGAGCTGTTGGGGGAATCTAAGCCTGCTTATTAAGAGCCCATTTAACAAGTAAAAAAAACACATTCTCTCTTTGCCAAAGACAAAACCAGCTCCTATCCTGCCAGAATTACTTAAAAATGAAGTGTAGCTGAAAGAGGCACCCGGCATGGGAGTGAGTGGTGTGGATGGGTGGCACCGTCAGCAGTGGTCAACATTCCTCAGGGAAAGCCTGTGTGAGATGCTACCATCCTCGCTGCTGTCTGTGCCTACGCTGACAGCATCGCTGGTGGAGGACCTCGGCATGTAGGTCAAGGGAGGGACCTCAAGGAAATACAAGCCAACGTCAATTATAGTACATCTCAGGATTTTAATGTGGATCACATAGGGTGCATCTCTGTAATACGATGCTTTACAAATGGCAGACATGTTTGGAGAGCTCTGGATGCGGATGTTTTATTTATCTTTTTTTGTGTTCATTAATTTCACTCATAAGGAATCTGGATTGATGCTTAAGGACGTCAGTTGTTTTGGAGAGCAGTAATATGCAACTCAAATATTATGTTTTGTCCATATGCAGGGAAGCACTGCCTTCCAGAGGGAGCTTGTTTTCTCTCTTCCTGAAGTAGTTGTAATTGGCCGCAGAGGCTATAATGACATTTCATTCCCATGGCGTGTCTTCTTTGTGAGCTTACAGGCACTGACGGTCCTGAGTTTAAAGTAATGAATCAATACCTGTAGGACTGCCAGTCCACCTCTCAGGACAGGCAGCCAGGAGGAAAGAGATTTATTCTGCAGACTGAGAGCTGACAGAATCAGTAAATGGCAGACATAATGAATTATTTGGACTTGCATATGCTCCTTACTAAGTACTCAAGAGGCCAACTGATCTGTAAGTGCCAAACCTTGAGTGAAGTGCCAGTTTCACTGCTGCTTTGTTTTCTGAAGAAAGGCACATGACCCTTAACAGCTGGGGGTGTTTCTAAGGAAAATGTAGTTTTCCAAATGTGTTGGCCAGATATATCAAAGTCCTGGGGATTCTTCTGTAATCACCGATTGTAAATCTAAAAACGTACATGAGGATCAAACGCGCTCAGCCTTTAAAGACAACTGATCATGCCCTCTTTGAAGCATGTGTACTTGGATACTTCAACATCATCACTTCAAGAGATCATTTTCGAGTGCCGGTCTTATCTAGCAAGAACCGATGGTGAGTCTTTGGAGAGAGCCGCGGCTGTACCAGTGGGCTGTGCCAGTGGGCTGTGCCAGTGGGCTGTACCAGTGAGCTGTGCCAGTGGGCTGTGCCAGTGGGCTGTGCCAGTGGGCTGTGCCAGTGGGCTGTGCCTATGCTCATAGAACCTAGAGTTACATTCTGTAACTAACTATCTCTCGGGAGCTCAACATCTGGTGATCAAGTGTCTTTTTAGAGGATGAGAGAGGTGGCCCAGGCCACCCCCAACTTTCTGTTGATATGCTGCTACCCGATTGATTTGGAGTGCTACAAATTGTTTATGCTGTTATGTGTACTAGCATGGTTGCCACACTTTCACATGAAGTCTCAATGACAATTAACATGTTTAACTGAAACATTTGTATCTCCGATTATAACCTTTTATTTTAGAATTTTGGCTGTTCTTTTGAGTTAATAGCTGTTCAAGATGTTGACAATAATGTGTTGTTTCTCATCCCCTATGTGTCTGAACTCTACCGGATGTGGATTGGTGTTGCTGACTAACCATCCTCCTCTGAGCAGATGATGAGGTAAGAAAGCAGAGTTGTGATGGATATTTTGGCTCTGATTATCTGACTACAAGGAAGACATTGTGGTTTGTTGTCAGTCCATTTCGCCACTCCTAAGCAGGGACATTTTCTGTGCAGGGGCCTTAGTTCGGTCCCTATATTAAATATTTGAGAATCCCGCTGTTAGATATTTGCTATTCAAACTGTTGCACTGAATACTCTGGTTTAGTGACTTCTCTGTGTTTTACTTGACAACACAGTGGAATATCTGCATGAGAAAAGGTGTGTTCTCATAGCCCAGATTATCTTGTTCCACCTCTCACAAGGTGACAACTGGGAATGTTTCATAGATGCGTCAGCTTTGTTTGTGTACCTGCAGCAGTTGTCTGTTTCCCGCTGACATTTTTTGTGGTTCTGTCGTTGTCTCAGCCGCCCTCGAAGCGAGTCAGCAGCTCTCCAGAGGCTTATTGTCGTTTCGGTGACGGTGCTCCTCAATCGTCATCTTTACACTAGTTAGATACAGCCTGTCACCTCCGTGTCAAAACTGCCCCCCTCCCTTTCTCTCACTTCCCCTCTCATGTCTACATCCCAAAGCCTGGCAGCTGTGTTTGGCCCCTGAGTGGGGATGAAAGGGGGGCGTGTTTGTTTTCAAGCCCAAGCAGTTCACAGGCGGTTGGAGAGGAGTGGATCTATATGGGTGTAACAAACCCGAGTTCCTTCCTCAGCAACATTCCAAGCCTATGTGACAAACCTGCCGAGTCTGCAAAAGGAACACCTTGCTGGGACATTTCAGATGGGACATCTGTGGAAGGTCCAGAAGCTCCTGCTGGTTGCTCTCGCTGCAGTGATGGCATTGACTGGCTACTCTCATGATGGTTTGATATGTGATTATATAGACAGATGTCTACATACATTTAGATCATGCTCCTGTAACCTCACCCATTGTGTGATTCCCATTAAACACACTATATGTCTGCTCTGAAAGCAATCTCACAGTCATGCCTGACGTAACTGAGGGGCCCTTCAACAGCGCCTACACCCCATGGCTGCAAACCATGCAGGACTCCAGGGAGTGGTTGAGGAAGAGGGTGGTTATGGTTTCCTTTTGTTAGCCTAAAAATGCCCCACAACATGACACACATGCACGCACACACACACTATCTGGGCAGTGCCAGCTTTGGACAGAGAAGCTTTGAGGAGGGAACAGTTGTATCTCTAGAGTAAATCTCTCCACACACATATTCACAGTTGTGCGTTCCACTGTGGCTTTTACTCAACTAGCCATTAGCTTCCTGTGCCTTCCGTTGCTGCTTGCCTCTGCAGCCAAAGTGTAGGCAGGGTATATTTGGACTTTATTAGCCCATTAGCTTGCTAGCTTTGCAGCATAGATGCCGGTTTTCCTCATTACTCTGTTTCCCCTGTGGCCCTGTCTGTTTTTGTCATTGGTGGACACTGCCAGCCTGAGCTTTCTCATTGCATTCATTTGCAAACTGGATTAGCAGAATGTGCAGAAATGCACAGCCACACCCTCTTTTTTGAAGGAAGCATCAGTAGTAATTAGGCTAATGGTATGTCAAATGAAGGGTGTGAGCCATGACCTGACGACATTCACTGACAGTTCATCCACATCATGGAGGACTATCAAATTTTAACATTCCACTCCTGCCTGTACAGTGATCCTATCATACATGACATTAACTGTGTCATTGCACCAACAACAGTGCAACCTTACTCTGTGATCCCTTTAGTGAGGCAGTATGGCGTATCACTCAGCCATCATTTAGAATAACTCTCCTCTGGGTAAAGTGTGTGGGCTTGGTTCACCAAGCATGTAGTGCAATGGCACAGTTGTGATGCAGACAGTGAGGCTGTAGCAGTGGAGCTTTGCCCTGTGGGTTTGGCTTTGACAGGCGGCCCTCTGGGCTTTTTCAGTTTGATGCAAGGGCAAACGATCGGGAGAGGGAGCAGGCACGCAATACTTCAGTGAATATGATGCTGCCATAAGACAACAATAAAGAGATGATGAAAGATCAGTGTGAATGTGCAGCGTAACTCAAAACAGTACAATGGTGCAAATTATTTCCACCACATAAAGAAACATTTGTACATTCCAACATGTTTTGATTTGGTTTTATTTTGGAGGATTGCAATTACTATCACATCTAACACTGGAAACACTTAAGGAAAAGCAAAGTGCAAATACTAAAATGAATGATAGCTGTATTCCATTCAACTGCTTTGGTATCGTGCATTCGTGCTGAATGTCACACTTGAATAGAACAGAGCCATCTGTGCTTTTCTGTCCATGACAAGTCAAAAAATGTCTGCCGTGAAAAAGGCCTATACAACAACACCAACTACTCTCAGGTGCACAATGACCACTCAATAACCAATGACAAATAATAATCACATTTTTCTTCAACACATGAATAGGTTAAAATTGTAGTGTTGCAAATACTTTATGCGTTCTCCTTTAAACCTCATTGAAGTATCTGCTTGAAGATTGCTATTTAACCCAATAATTTGTATAAACCACTAGCTTCAAATTGGTCTGGATTTCCCTATTTGGTCTTCTTCTGACATTCCAACTTCCTATGCTCACCGCTTCCTTCCTGTCCCTGCTGGCCTTGCTCACCAGACCCTCGAGCTAATTCGCTCGTGCCTTCATCTCTGCAGATGTCCCACGTCAGCCCGAGCTAGACTTCCAACCTCAAGCACTCTGCAGAAGTTTAGGTCGGAACACGACCTTAGGAATTCCTCTAAAGCCTCATAGAAGTGGCCCCTGCCAAGCCCCCCAGCCGCTATAAATAATCTCAGTCCAGTTCCCATGGCCTCCAATAACATCCCAGTGCTCTGCTAACAAAGCACAAAGTGCACTGCCACCCTGTGATTCCAGTCGATACCCATTCTACGAGGAAGCAAGGCAGGTGAGGAGCTCATGACGGTGTTTATCACATCAGTTCGACCACCATGGTTAGAGGGAGTTAAGCATTCTTTCTGTATGAAGATAATCAGGGCTCTTCTCCAGTTGTTTCTTGTTTGAGAGACTTGAAATTGTCCATCTATGGTCCGTATGGCTGTCACATTTTTTCCACCACGTGGGACAATCATTGATGTTGCAGTTGGGCTGACATCATTGCTTTTATCCCTCCTAAATTTATATCTCTAATATGGTTGTTATGTTGGTTGTTTTTTCAATCACAATGCGCATTTAGTGTCAATTCCCTTTTTTTTTTTCAGCTGAAAATCATCAGCGGATGACAAGTGATTTTTTTGTGTCAATGAGGTTTTTTTTGTCCCGCAGCAAAAGACTTTTTGTATTCCAACATTTTTATCATATTAACAGAAGACTCAAATATATCAGTCTGAGGGAAATAATCGCTCTACATTTTTTTACTGGATTTCTGGGAAATTTCTAAAGTCCATATTTAATGTGTGACAAACCCGTGCAGTGAGGCCGTCAAACAGACCATCGAGGATGGCCTGGGCCAACAGCCAAGATGCCCTGATCTAATCTTTGTGCTTCTGGGAACGAAGTCTTTGTGTTTACTGTAACTACAGGCACTGCTGAGAGGATGCATGCATTTACACATCCAGCAGATGAAGACAGTCACTACTGGTTTAGGAACGGCGACATACAAATGCTCATAGGACCTCTCGGATGCCTCAGTTTCAACTTTGTTCACCAGTGCCGTCCATTTTTATGTAATAGTTTAGTGTAGTTCAATGGGTTCATTATGAAATGAAGAGATTCTCTGCTGCATAAAAAGCACTAATCCCTGATTAGAACCACACAAAAACGTTTGCAATTCAATTTCACATGAGTTTGACATCAGTCATGGTTTTAGGTGATTGTGTGTGACCAGGCTTGCGTGTGTGCTTGTGCTAACGTAATGAAATTAAATGACAGTCCTGTGTGTCTACAACCAGCATGGTCCTGAGCTGCAGCTCATTTCACTCCCCTTAAGAAAACACATCCAGATGCTCCCATCATGCTGCAGGACAGTGAGAGGAAATGCCAGGCAAGACAAGAAAAAGAGAAGAAATGGCGACGATCCTCATGAGGACATGTCCTTTAGTGAAGGATGGTTAATGACCCCGGGGAACAGAAAAGCTCCGAGGTTTCTCTTCCTTTGGATAAAACAGAAGGCAAATTGACCTCATATCTTAAAGATCTGGGTGTCAAGTATAACAAGTAATGGATGCAGGATAATTGGATATAATTTTGTGTGATGGGAAAAGGAAATATGATGTTGAGAAGAGCTGGAAGATTAGCAGAAGCAGCTATGTTAAAAGGTGAGCAGGAAACGAGTTACATTTGACAGACTTTTATAAAATACATTTGATGACAGTAGGTCAGAGACACGCAGTGACGGGCAACTTATCAGATCCATCTCAACAGGACCACTTACACATCTTCCATTTATACTCTTGAAGCCAGAACAAACAACATTAGAACAACATTCTTGTATCTGAAACAGGAAACCAGTCTAGAAGGGGGTTTGAACCTATCACGTTCTCCTATTAACACCATCAGCACAACCAGCAGACAAAACACACATCCAGATGGCGCTATCAGATTCGGCACTGGTGTGTATGTAAAGCAGAATGTGTAAGCGTGCTGTGACATGATGATAGATGGAGAAGACAGGCATCTTAAGACAAAACCACAATATTTACCTCCGCCAAGGAGATTAAGTTTTCTGTCTGTTGGTTTGTTTATCCGTCTGTCCGTCAGCAGGATTACGCAAGAGACGACCTGACTGATTAACTTGGTAAAGGTGTTCGTGGCCAGTTTGTGTTGGGACAGTTTTGTTTAAAATTTAGTGAAAAACTGCATTTTGTTTAATTGGTCTTCGTGGAGGTCAGAAAAAGTTTATTTAGAGAGAGACCCTCTATGTTTCTCTCTCTCAGCTATTTCATTACTTGTGGTCGTGTATTTCTGCCATCCTGGCCAGGAGGGGCTGTCTGCCGAATACACACACACACACACACACACACACACACACACACACACACACACACACACACACACACACAGAAACACTCAACAATGTAGCTAGCAACCCAGTGTGAGAAAACAGAGGCAGACACGGATGCCAGTGGTGTTAATTGTTGCAGCGAAAAACCAGGTGCACTTTTATAGACCAGTGTGAATTTTCTTCCTCACTGTATCACATAAGACACGTATGTGTGTGTCTCTAACTGTAACTTATTCCACATCACCGCCCTGTTTTCCGTGACCGTGGTGCAGGTGGCACACCGTCGTCCTAAATATTAAGCACAAATATTTACTACTCCTGGGAAGGTTCACTGATGTTTCCTGTCTGAGCTGCAGGTGACTCGTCCCTGACATGCCCACACATTTGCATTGTGTACAAAGAGCTGTGGCACATGATAGTATCCACACAAACATCATTAGTGGTCTGGTCCTTCTGCATGTGAAACTGCAGGCGACCAAAACAATCCGTCATACAATTTGTGTGAAGATTGGTGATGTAACAGACGGTCTGCACCAGGCAGGGGAAAGAGACAATTATTGGAGTTTAGGGAATATATATATATATATATATATATATATATATATATACATGTACTGAGCAAAATGCACTGCAGGCTGTTATGAGGTCACCTGGGTACATCTCTAATGATTAATGTGGTTTGTGTTCTTCTCAGGTTATTGATTTGTTCCCTGTTGCTCTGTCACATTGTGACCAAGATTGTGATGGGTTGTTTTTATGTCACGAGAGTGAGGTAGTTTAAAAAACTCTACTGTAACATAGTAAATGCTTCAAAGAGCGTTTGAGGAAACGGCAGATGAAGATGGGAGTGTTTAGCGGGTGCTGGGTTTGAAGGGAAGCCTCTGAAATGGGCTTCTGTGAGAATTGGGAATTTACAAACATATGTGTCTCATTGAAGGATCAAAGAAAAGACCTGTGGCCCCCGCCTCCCTCGATCCCTGGAGCTTGTCCCCCTTTTCCCCTCACCTTTCTCCCCTTTCATGTGCTACCTTCTTTTCAGACTTGTTTTTTCCCTTTGTCTTCCGGGTTCGTCTCACTTACTGCGGCATGTTGACCTCACTATTATCCCGGAGCTGGATCCCATCTCTGTTGTCGTGTCTCTACCCTCAAAGAACCATGTTTTTCCACCTAAAATAAATGTCCGCCTAAGAAACAGGTACAAGCTTCTTCCCAGTACATGAACATAATGTATATGTTATTTAATTTTTGCAGTTTAAGACCACAGATGCTGCAGTTATTTAAAACTATGGAAATTGATCTCTTTTATTCCGGCTACTTGGCCGTGAGCAGTTCAGAATTGGGATGTGTTATTCTAGAAGTGGCTAATGTAGCCTTGAGATGAGGAGCGGGCTGCAGGATCTGTAGCCTCACTTCAATCTATTTGTTCCATTTTCAGACTTGTGGTCTTCAAACCTGACTCTCACTACCTCAAATTAAATTACTTGAGGCTGCTTATTGGACACCTCTTTTCACACATGCTGTTGGACTCCCCACAACTTGGTTTGGATGGTGTAAAATCTGTGTATTTCCCCTTTTTTATAAGAAAAATGCAAAACATTGATCAAGATTTCAGCTGCTTCCTCTTCAATCTAGATCACTGCCCATAAAATCAAACACTCTTCCCTGATACATACACGTCAATTCATATTTCCTAATTTAAGGGCGCTCACAATAAATGTGTAAAGATACTGCTTGAGATTCAACCAAAATTACTGTGTTTAAAAACCTGGCAGGAAACCACATCGTCATTTACTGTTGCTCTGTGTGAGGTAGTTTTAATTAGAGGTGTCTATCTTATCACACGTGTGTCTATGTGTGTGTGTACACACATGATCTTTAAAGGTTAAGAGGACTAAGAGCATGGATGCCCATTACCGCCTGCTTTATGGAGCTGGCTCTAGTATTAAAGCACCATAAGCAGCTAATGACTTCTTCTTATTTTTACTGTTTGAAAACCTCTTCCAGTTGCTTTTTAGAGTCCTGGTCAGAGGAAGGAGGCAAGAAAAACATCCGGTAGTTTCAGCAGGTTGCATGGCAACTCTTTACGGGTTGATCTACGTTGGTAGTGCTTTGAATGAAACCTCTGACAGGGTGTTCACAGCAGGTGGACTACTGGTCCTACAGCTTGTTATCGGATGTCTGTCAAGGGAATGGGGCAACACTCGCCTCTTATATAGAATATTTATGTAAAACAGAAGCAGTAAACATGTTATTCCTCACTTGTTAGCAATTGTCAAAGTCTGTGTGTTATTATGGAGCCTTGAACAGCTCCGATGGTGAAGCTGTTGGCCGCTGTGGGCGGACCTTTGAAACTCAATATCACATTTTAATGTACAGCATGTGTGCGCTTCTGTCAGTGCCTTGAGAAATGGTTTTCAAATCCACCCATTCTTTTTAAATTCTTTAAATCCAGGAGGACTTTTGACAATCTTTGTCTTTCCCAGCTACTCAAAACATAAATTGTCCACCTTAAAAACTCTTTTAAAAAGCCCCGAAAACTGTGGCTCTGATGTCAAGGTATATACTGACCTTGAGGTGTAAACAATAAATAGTTCTGTCTCCATCCATGTCCAAGCTTGTGTCAGCTGAGGTTTACTGTCAGATATAAATCCTGATTGGACACTCGAGGCCCGTCTCTTACTGCTTGTATGCACATCATTCATTGCTTTGAACTTTTTGCTCTCAAATTCAGATATTACAGTGTCAAGTTACCCCAGCTCAGTCACAATGCTCCTTCTTGTGACCGCAAGATCTTTTTATCTTACAACACAAGCTTAATACTCAAACCTATTTGGAAAAGGTGTTTTCCGTCTGCCTTTAATCGCAGACACTAAATATGTTGGGAAAAGTTCAATCGGAAAGAGCTGACCTGGGGGGGGGGGGGGGGGGG
>CAAKHC010002798.1:57757-74468 GCA_901007825.1 Macroramphosus scolopax | reverse complement strand
TGTGTGTGTGTGTGTGTGTGTGTGTGTATGCATGTGTGTGTTACTGTATGCATGTGTGTGTGTGTTACTGTATGCATGTGTGTGTTACTGTATGCATGTGTGTGTTACTGTATGCATGTGTGTGTGTGTGTGTTACTGTATGCATGTGTGTGTGTGTGTGTGTGTGTGTGGCCATCTGCAGAGTAGTTAGTGCAGCGTGTCGTCTGCATTGTGATGAGAAGTGAGATGAGCTCAGCCTCGTGGCACAAGCCGTCTGTCACAGACGGACCGCTCCCAGTTTAAAATATGATGCAGACAGATCACTGGTCATGTTGTCTGAGTTCTGTTTTCCCCGTTGACACTCCGACCAGTTCTTCACCATTGTTATTCCGTGCCGAGTGTCCTCCGAGCCAGCTAGCACCTTTTTAATAGGAAAAACACCTTCTCATCTTGTCATTGAGATTGTCCAGGTGGCTGAGGTCAGAGGGATTGTCAGTGGGACTGTCACTGGCATGCAGATGTTCCTATAGTTACCAATCCAGCTGTGCAGTATATAAGACAGCTGTACACCAGAGAGGTTATTGTACAAAAAGATAGCACAGCTTACCATATGTTTGAGCAGTGTGTGTGAATATTTGTGTAATATGTGGCTCTTGGTGTGTTTGGGCTTCAAGATTATAAAAGCAGATTACAACCAGGAGCAGACGGAAAGGGAAATAGGAAGCAGACAATTATGTGTACTTGACGTTGGAGCGCAGGCCAGGCGAGCACCAACGCCATCTGTTGAGGGTCATGGATTGGCACATATCCCTGAATCTTTATGAAGAATTATCAGAACCAGTGAGTTCAACTATTATTCTGGGTATTTCATTCTTTAAAGATCTGAATGTTAACCACATCGATCTACTCGTGGACTTCAAAATGATATGAGGGAGGACATATAGACTGCACATGCAGACTATTAAGGCTGCATGGAGACACACAGGTTACGTCCAGATGTTGTACAGACTTGAGATTGTTTTCATGCAGTGAATACAACCACAAGTCTCTACAACAGCGTTTTGCCTGAGTATGTGCAGAGTTTCGTGAGACTTGAAATTGCTTCATAATCTCAAGCACAGATTCCTTCCTCTTGTGCTGTCTGCAGTGTAAATCGCAGGATTGTAGGCTCACTTAAGACGGCTGTCGCTTGTCAGTCAGTGATGCTGGTCGAAGCATAACAATCTATCATGTACAAGATAAACACTGGGGAGTTGAACTCAGATGACCCATGAGGTGTGGAAGACTACTACTGGTACGAGCTACAATCTATTCTTCTTTATTTGGATATGAAACGGTAACTTCCCGCCCTGCCAGGGTCGGTCATGTACACTGACCATCTGTCCCTCATTGTGCTCTGAGCTCAATGTCCATTTTTAACGCACAGTGGATATTGAAGTAGTCTGATGGCTCTTTGTGTGATCTTCTAAGACAACAGTCTGGTGTCAGACATCCTAAAATCTTCCTCCTCTCATCATTGAGTTCTCGTCAAATATATAAAATATTGATCTTCTCGTGCGGAGCCTCCTCAGCATATCCTCCTTTCTAACAACTGATATACAGATTTTATAGTGCAGGCAATGTGCTGATAAATAATTGTGCCTAACTATTAGCTTCTACAGATGCTAATGTGGCTCTGGACTCCGAATACTTAAGCTGTTGGGTTGAAAATGTACTGTGGCTTATTGTTCTAGGGATCAGAGCTGAGATCTGTTTAAGGTGAAATCTTGTCAACAAAATACAGAACACATACAGCAGGGGTGGTTTTGCCTGTGGTACAATCTACTTTGATTGATTCTGCACATGATGTAATGAACCGTAATCCTCCAACAGCGTCTTGCCTGCTGATTGCGGGTTCTAAATCTACTTTTTGCAAAAGTAATGAATCTGAGAAATAATCTAACTATTTAATGTTTCCACTCAAGTAGCACCTTTGGCAGGACAGGAAGCCGAGTCCAGACGCTGATGTGATTTCTCTTATTTAATCTGCTCAAGACACAATGCTGACACTGTTTGAGCAGATCTGATTTACTTCACCCTCTTCAGTGGCGTTGTGATAAGGCCCAGCAGGAGCCAAACATCACACAAGGTGGTTTTGTGTTCATGTAATGTGGGAGTTTGACAGTCTGGAATTTGGAGAGGCAGAAGTGAGACCACACAACAACCCACTGACTTCCTTCCACTGGGGCAAATGGAGTTCAACACCGAGCAGCCTTGTTTTGTCTGCTGTCCCCCTTTTGTCTCTCAGGTTGTGTTTTCTCCTCGCTGCTTACGAGCCTCACGCCAATCTGAATAAATATCAAGATTACCTTTCTAAACTGGATCGTAGTCAGGTAGTTTATGTGCTTTCCTGATTTAGAACCAGTTGTTTCACCGATAATGATTCCTTGTTTCCATAATGTTTCAGTTTCTGCCATAGGTGGTGCAATAAAGTGTAATTACTGACTTCAAATGGCTTTTGAAGTGTAATTTTAGCATCTTGTGAATGCACATGTGTGCAGTTAATTCTGATAAGCTCTAAATTGTCTGGATATTGTAAACCACCTTTTCTTTATTTAGCCAGATGACATTATATCCATGCTTCTGCTAATGATGCAGTTCAGACGTCTCAAGTTGTGCAGAACAGTGCAAACGCATGGAAGCCGAGAATACAGTTCATTGCGTTTGTGTTCTGCCATTTTTCCTTTGATTCTTCCCCCAAATATGTAGCTAAACTGAGACAGATTGTGTGCTGACTGGAGATCACGCTCTGCAGGCAGAGCTGGTGTGAGTCCTCTGGTGTCAGTGGACATAAAGGCTGGACAAGTCACAGGTGATCGCATAAGCAGAAATCCATAAATAAGGTTTCCCATGAGCACAGATGACCTTTGCACACTTCCCAAACTCATTTAAACCATGAGAGGACTGTTGAAATGCAGCATGAAAAGTATCTCCTTCCTTCCTCTAAGCAATCCAGCTTAGAGCCCCCGTCTCCCCCTCCTCTCTAAAAAATGTGAGCCATTGTTGGACCACGCCACCCTTTGAGGAGGGAAAAAACAAAGTGGGAAATTGCTTTAGCTTCTTTCCAACAGGAATTTCTCTGTGTCAGATAAAGAGCCTTATTGAATGGAGCAGGAAGTGAAGGAAGTGTAAGTGCAGGAGATTCAGCTTCTGCTCGCTATTGTGAAACAATATTTATGTTCCAGCAGAAGTGGTGAACATTCACTCCATCGGAGCCTGCCAGCATCCACTGTGTGTTCCTCTACTGTATGAGCATCCCATTCAGCTTCGAAGAAAATGTATATCATTTAAAGTTTCTGCGTAATTGCTGCTTGCCTCGAACAGCAGAGGAGCGTTAACATGCACAGAACAGCCTGCAGTCACAAGACTGCTCATGTTTGAGGTGAGACTTATATGAATAACAATAACCCTCTGTGTTATGTAATGATGCCGTCATTAGAGAAGTATGCCCAACAGAGAACAAAAGCCCTGTTTGATGTTAAAAGCCCTATGGAATAAATGGAGTTGTTACCATACAATCATAGTATTTCACTGAAGCTTAATAATTGTAAGGAAATTCAAACTAAATGAGCTGTGAATATTTTTGCTTTCCACATCGTGGGATTGCAGATGAATAACAGAAACACAGTTGACATTATAAAACATTAATTGATTATAAATACACCCACTTTTGTGCTATTAAAATATAAAATATGTGTGGAAAAGGCCTCTCATGCCAGCACATACAGCACTATGTATGATATACACGTCATCTGTCCAGTAAATCCGGCTGTAGTAATGAGCAGCAGGTGGCACCACCCTCTTTCTCCACTGTCTACTCCCACTGGGGGCTGCCAGTGCTGCATCCTCACTAACAGTACACACTAACTGTGTGTCCCACACACTTGTAACACGCACAAACATGCTTCGTGCAGACCCAATTAGTACATTAAACTCCTCTAGAACATTTTGTATATTGGCATTTGATGGCATCTGCTGGCTTTGCTGTGGCTCTTCCCAGGAACTCATTTCATCCCTGCTGACCCGAGACAGACAAACAGGGACAAACAGAAGCAGCTGAAAGATCCTCAGATCCCCGTGCATGGAACTTCTCATTTGTAGAGTTTCTGACCCATCCGTGTGTGCAGGCAAAAATACAGTTTAGTGCGTGTGTGTATATGTGTGTGTGTGTGTGTGTGTGTGTGTATATGTGTGTGTGTGTGTGTGTGTGTGTGTGTGTGTGTGTGTATATATGTGTGTGTGTGTGTGTGTGTTTATATCTTGAGCCATCATTCCTGTGGCACTGTCGGCCCTTTCAGACAGCCCATGATAATCACCCAAGATGAGGGCCGGCCAGAGAGGGTTAAGGCAGACCTGGAGTGGTCTCCCCAGACACGAAGATCTTTCCTTACAGGAAGTAGTTGTCCGTCTTTTTTTTCTGCCCTCTCTCATTAATGGCTTTATGGACGTTTGTCAAATTTAGAGTGGATTAAGTTAGATTTGTCCTCCGTGTTGTGGATTGTACTGTGATGTCTGTTGACCTGTTACTATTTGTGTTACGCTGTCTACTTCTCCTAGATATTACCGTTGTATGAGTTGGCACACTTGCAGCGAGGGCTATTAAGATTGGGATCATGTAATATTTAGTTCTTCCTCCCATAGGCAAAAAAGTGTATTCCCAGCTGAATTCTGCTGCCCTGCTTGTTCCTCTGCTCTCTCTGATGTTAAACGCTAAAGATTAGATCCCAGCCCAGACACAAGCTGAGCTTTTCAACCTAGATCTCTGTCTCTGCAGCATAAACCGTGTCAGACGATTGTAGTTTGCCGGGACTGTCACCGTCTGTTGACTGCAGGAACACACTCTTCTGCTTTGCTCCTGACCGAAGAACATTTGAGGCTCACAAAGTTCAGACTCGTTGAGCAGTTCACTCCTGCAAATCCTCGAGCCAAAATAATGTGTGAGTGTAATAAGACTTGCAGAGTACAGACAGAGATCCATTGAGCATTGTGCTGCAGCCCGTGTGTGTTTTTGTGGGAGAGAAAACAGAGAAAGTGTGTATTGGATGAAAAGATTATTTGTAGCATGTAGGCCACAAGTAACCTCTCCTCCCCTCCATGGACACACACACACACACACACACACACACACACACACACACACACACAGATTCTTCTTGTGCGACTCTGGCCCTGGTACTGCCAGCTGGGATGTCTGGGGTGGATGGAACAGCCTTTGTAAGAGGATGTGTGCCTGCTCAGAGCCCACAGTCTGATTGGAGCTGATTTGATTGATCCATGATTGATCATCTTCTTTTTTCCAGTCCTCGACAATCCACTCTTAATTGCTACAGACGTACGGTATCTTCATGTGGGGTTCAGATTGTGTATGTCTGACTGTGTATGTTTGTGCAAGATGTCTCACACGTGTGTCATTAAGAATGAGGGCACGAGAGGCTTGTTGCACGGCGACAGGACAGATGTTCTCGGGCTCCCTGCAGATCATCTCCTCTTCTGAAGTCCCAGCTTCTCTGCACATGAGCTGCTGCCACTTCAGCTGCCGATCAGCTGCATTAGAGCCACAGATTGGACTGAACTATGAAGCAGGGTGGAGCTTTTCAATAAACTCCAAACGCAGGCTGGCAGAGATGGAAGATTCACCTGTTCAACAGACATTTCTCGTCCCGTGTACCAAAGAAAAATCATGCCATTAGATTGGTGAGGCAGTGAAAGTAGATGTTGTTATGTAACACGGGGTGTCCTCAAACTAAAAAGTGACACTGAGTCTGAGGAGCTCTTTTATTGTCTTCTCTCTCTTCTGTGGCTGTCTGAGGAAACTCAAGGAAAACTACTGATTCTGAAGGAATATTTGAATTTGCTCAAATAATTGTAATTTTCTGATGAGATGCAGAGAGAAAAATATCTGACTTCCACACAGTTGCTGATTACATTCAGGTTGATGCTTTCTTTTGCTGTCCGTCTTTAAGGTGTTACAACACACATACACGTGTATTGATCAGGTGTGGTCATTGGATACTTTGGAGGAAGAGACACATGCACATTTGTCTTGGCATTCATTTTATCTTGCAAAGCAGAGACTGTAATGTGAGTGCTGTTTTCTTTTGCCCTGAATATGTGGAGTTTTGGTCACATGGAAATTTGCATGAACTCTATAGCTGTGGGAGTGTGTGGTGAGAGGGGACTATTTTGGTCTGCCTCTCTCAGTCCTGGGCCAGCTTCACACAGAGCCTCGCTATTGCAATCCAAACAACCACAGCATTCACACAGAGTGCACATGGCTCTCTTCACCACCTGCTACTGGCCTCGCCACGAGGGGAAACCTCACTGTTATTGAGCCTGCGTATTCACATTTTAAAGAAATTTGAATAACCAAATTAACATCAACATTTTCCGTTAAACAGTAATAAACTCAGAAGAAGCTTGAGCCCATGTTGTGCATACATTGGTAAGAGCAACATCACCATATGAAGCACCACACTTCACCAGCATCCAGTTAAATAAGCAATCATGAATCAAAAAAGATTAAGCTTTCATTTAATCAGCAGTTAATGTAGCTGGATTATAAACGACTCTCTCGACTGCGTTTCAATCTGCTTCCATCATAAATGGTCAATAACAACATGTTGTATAGTTTCTTTATGACCTTGCCCCACGTCACACAGGGAGCATTTGAAGTGGGCTTTCCCTCGAGTACTCTGTTTCACTCAACAAATCATCCATCAGCATGGAGCCAGCCAATCCGGCCAGCACGATCCGACAGGAACAAAGCAGCGTAGACGCCCACACAACTTGTTTTTGTTGAATTGGGTTTCATTTCGTTCCTCTGATTCATCTTAAAAGTCTGTATGAACCCCAGTTCTTACCCTTTCTCTATTTAATTGATGGCATTTGGCTTTGTTGTAATGTTTGCACACAACCTGCCATTAGCACCACTGACTGCTCATTAAACTGATTAACATCACGGCCCCTCTGGTTCTGGACGTCACGCAATAAACAGCTCCAACTGTTCTTCAGTCCTTCTGAGAAGTTCCACATGACAAACATGACATTTATGGTACGGATGGGATTTCATAAGATTTTATTTATTGCCACAATGGCTCATGCCATGATCGCATGGAGAGAATATTTCCACACCGTTTATCTTCATCAGGTTTCTGGGCCAGTGTTTCCTTCTCTGCCATGCAGGGTCGATTTAAGAGTTTGACGTCATTGTTTCAAGCAACTGTGGTGACACACATCTAAGTGACATTGAGAGACATTCACCAGGAGGGGTTGTGTGCCTTTAAGAGCACGGGGGCGGGGGGAAAATTCAGGTATTGCCGGTTCCGGGTTCAGCGGTGTGGCTGGTGTTGTTGTTTTTGCCGACAGTGTGTACTGTAACGATTTGTATGTGGAAGAAGAGTAAACTACACCGACGCAACCCAAGTCTCCTGTCTCGCAGTTTCCTCACGCCACACAACTGTCATTTATTGGCTGTTTAGAAATTGTGGATGGTTGTCCTCTTTTAATTAATATGAGGATGTCTTTAAAGCTAAGAGGGTATGTAATACTAGTCTCTTGGCATCGCTGGTATTTCCAATCATGTATCGCACTCCTCACGTCACAAGGCCACTTTGACCCAAACGTCTCGGTTCCACCTGGTCTGAGGATTATTGATTGTTTTTCTTTACTAGAAAGCTCTGTGCAGCATCACTGACCTGAAGGGTTCCCCATCAGTCTTAATGAACTAATGCTTCATAGGAACTGATATACACTGAAGACAGTTATGGAAATTGTAATTGTCTCAGGTCTCAGATGGGACTGGTTCCACTGGGAGACTCTGTGTGGCGTCCTAATGAAACTGAGTGAAATTGATGTCAGAGCCCTTTGGGTGATAGAAGATGGTTTTCACATTGTCTAATTATTACTGCAGAATAAAGGGGATGTATAGTTAGGACACATTCTGGGTTGCAAAATAGGTCAAATCTAGTTTTTAGTTACTAGAAGTTTTTGTTTAGTCTTGTTGTAAAAGGAAACTGATGGGATTTGTTACGCTAGTATACTTGAACACTATTAGACACATTTATTATGATTACTTTATTTGTGAAGATGTTACATTTCCATTTTGTAAGGCTGTAAAACAAACTGAACATCCTAAATAAAAGCTGTGATGAGGACCGGGACGTGTCTGTCCGGTATTGTTATGGATCCACAGGGGTGTACTGATGTTTCTATTGTCAATCAATCATATGTTTTATAATTATATTGATGGGTTTGTTTGACACACAATGGCCTAACTTGATAACTCATTGGTCATGACGGGCGGTGCTGACAGAAACAGGATTGTGTTGATGCTCATCTTAAACCTCCAGTACATTTTTATTTAACACTTCAGTGAGCCAAGTGTTTCATCATGAGTGCTTCTATTATGTAACCTTATTTCTTGGTCTTTTTGGGAACAGTTTTTTATAGCACAACACAGCACACACTTAGACTTTGCCCTTGAAGCAGATATTTGGATAAGAGGAGTGGCATGAGTGACATAAAAGCAATTCATTTGGGATTAAATGAAAGGAAAGGAGTTGAACTGTGTTCTAGTTTTGGCTTCGCCAGTTTACTTTACAAAGCAGCTAAAGAGGCCTCATGAAACAGGGGAAGTTGTACCTGCTCTCAGCCTGCCAGTGTAACGTGACACCACAAAGATGGAAGCTATGAAGGCTGCTCCATGTTCAGGAATGAACATGGAGCAGTAAGTACAAATACTTCAGGAAAACATCCGTAAAAATACAGTACATGAATGTAAATGATTTATAATTGGTGAAAGGAAGCAGGACTCTCCATGTCGCTCTTTCAGTCTGACTTGCGAGACAACGCACCCTGTAAACTGGATAGTTTATAGTTTGGTGCAACTTCCTGCACACATTTGCATTTCAATGAGCACATCTCTTTAATGTTTAATGTTCTAGACAAGTACATTGGCATATCAATAATTAATCAATTCATTATCTTAATACAGGAGCTCATTATCACAGCAGGTTATGTATAATATATAGAATGTGATCATGGTGGGTCATGAGGACTGGAAGTGGTCGCTGGTTAAACAGGTCACACAGTGGCAGTAGAGTAGTAAATACTCTGTCAGAGCATGTCTGAAGAAGTAGTGTTGTTAATTATGTAGGTATATATATCATATCTGATGAGGATAGCATGGCAGCAGAGTAGATTGACAGCTGTGTGTGTTGGTGTGTACCCAGTGAACGGTGATGGTGCAGCTCGTCAATGAGGCTGATCAGTATCCCGGGGCACTGAGCGGCTCGATGGGAACGAAGGACGCTGTGTCCTGTGGTGGACGTATATAAATGGTAGAGCTCCTGGTCTCTGCTTCCTGCTGCCTGCTGAAGTGGGCATGAAGAGGAGTTTACACGGAGGGAAGAACATTAGGCTTTAGACTCCGAGAAAGTAGCACAGGTGAGGCACTGCGAGAGAAAAGGTGAGACCAAGGAGTTTATTTCACTTCTGGTTTGTGTTTGTCTGGTAGTCAGAAGATGTTCACTGAACCCGTTGGGATGTTACATGGGTCAAGGAAGAACCCAATACAGTCTGGGGCAGATCAGCATTATTTAAACTGGGTTTGGTGGAGGTTTGTGCTCTGAGTGCGTCTCTAGTTTGTGTTTTAATATGGTTTCAGTATGTGTTAGCTGTAGTTTAGCTAGGGTTTACTTTGACTGCTAAAGGCCTGATGTCTGTCACTCACCTTTGACCTGCCTTTGAAGTTTTTCTGCACTGAAATTAGACAAATACTGCAAAATAAAATTGTGTGCATTTCTGCTCCAAACTTGCCGAAGGTTTTAGGTCGATCCTCTCTTCTATTCAGGTCAAAGGACTGATCATGTTGGACATCGATCTTTGTGCTTTGACTGTAGCAGAGTAAAGCAGGTCACTGATTTCCTAAATGGTGAAACTATCCATGTCTCCTCTGCCCTGAAGCTCCAGATAATAGTATAATGAAAGCTGGAGGCCATTGATGGGTGACATAGAAAAATAATCTAATAATACTACTTTTAGAATCAAGGAGATTTCCCTGGCATGTTTTCTGTATCAGAAATCTACCAACCAGCTCTGTGTATTACTGAACAGAATCGTGAATTTAGTCGATCGTGAAAGTCAAAGAGGCCAGTTTGGAGCAAATCACTTTATAAGACTTGTAAAAACTGCCCTTAAAATCCCATAATGCATCACTTAATCAACTTGCTGTTTACTCATCCTGTCTACTCTGCAATCATACCATTTCCTCTGCTGTTTCATACTTTGGCTTTATTTAATTATGATTTTTCTTTATCTTCCTCCTCGTCTTCATCTGTCCACCGCTCTTCTTATCACACTGCCTCGGTTCCGTCATGGCTTCTCTCTGGGTGTCCACACCTTTCTCTTCCTAACATCACTGTGCACTGTAGCTCCAGTTGCAATGGAGGACAGTGACCATGAGGTTCACTCTTCATCAGAGGAGCAGTACTCCCGCCCTGCCTCCCCTAATCCCGGCAGGGACCACGATGCCGAACAGGTACCGGTGACCCCACAGAACTGCTCAGCTTTCGATTTGACTCCTCTGCTCGTCACCATCTTGGACTGTTTTGGCCAAAGTCACCAGCGTATATAATTAAACTTTCTCCTTCTTCTTACGACAAAACAAACTTTTCTTTGAATGCAACCTGAGCTAATGTGCAGAGTTACAATATGGGCCAGTAGCTGAGTTGAAATGGCCTCATTGTTTCCTCCGAGTCGCTGCATTATTTATCGTGCACAGAGGCTGCAGTCTGTGGCACGCTGAGTCCGGCGTGAGCCAGCATGAATATGTGAAATAAGAATAATAATAAAACCAATTTAATAATGCAGTCATGGAGAAAATCCTTCTGCTACACATTAGTTTTTGCAAAATATATTCAGTGACTGGAGATCTATAAACCATAATGGTGGAAAAACTGAGGGCAGAATCTCACCGAGGAATGTACGATGAGGTTTATGTCCAAATCTCAGCTCATTGAATCCAAGATATTTATAGAAGGAAATAACATGAAATTCCACTGAGACAAGCGCTTGCTATTATTGTTCAACTCTAACAGGATCCATCCTCACTAATGATGGAAGTTATTACCATTTGAATTGATTCTCACATGTCCTTAAGTCAGATCAACAGTCGTATGAGTCCTCCAGCCTCTCCGAGCGTTCTCCAGCTTTGACTTCATGCTTTTCCACTTGTTAAATCCGTGTGCATCTGCAATGAACATTTAACGTGGTGATTCTGCCTCAGTAAGACTCTCTTGTCTGTATCTCCTGTAGACTTTACAGCAAAGAGTTGCTATTAAAATGCCGTGACCTTTTATAGAAGTGTGCTTTTTCCGTTCTCTTGCTTTTACATTGGCACTTTATCTTTCCTCCACCTTTCTTTCCTTCCACCCTCCGTCTCTCTGCCACCTGTTCCACCTATCTCCTCTCAACCTTGGCGTCTCAATAGCATTCATGCCGTTCAGATGACTCAGAGGTGGAGAATATTATGCAAGACCCTCCCCAGCATGGAGGGCAAGAGCTCCACCTTCATGACCACCAGCCACACCACCATCATGGCCATGAGGCTCATGACGCAGACAGGGAAGCCGAGGGCGAAGACCGCCCCCACACCCCGTCTTATTTGCGCCCACCTGTGGCGGGTAGGGCGCAGTCAGATTCAGGTTCTGACCCAAGTTTGTCGCAGAGCAGAACTGTGGATTTTGATTTGACGTCTTCCGTCAGTCCCTCCAGGCCCAAAAGCCCCTGGGGGCGCTTTGACCCGTACTGCACCAACGAGGTAACACGAGGAGGTCTCAGAGGGATCACAGGGATCTCTGGGGTTCAGTCTTCAGTGTCGAGTTGGTGCTTTCGCATGTTGAATAGTTCAGCTTCAGACTCAAGATACCGTTTACACAAAGTGATACGTCCTGAATAAGATCCTGTACAAGTCTACATCCAATCAATATGTTGTTTATGGAGTAAAAGGATGATTAATGTTCAAGAGCTTGTGATTTGTGCTCTGTGATGGTTTGTGCTTACGATGTATTGTTGATATTATTCAGGTGTCAAAATGTCCTACATCATCAATAGGAAATGGACTTTTGTGGTTTTCTACACCAGTGAATGATGGTTTTGTACTAATCTCTGTGAATGCCCGAAATAATCTTCTCTGTTTTTGAATGTTTTGTAGGACCAGGATAAGGAATATGTAGGTTTTGCGACACTCCCAAACCAGGTGCACCGCAAATCAGTCAAGAAGGGATTTGACTTCACACTAATGGTGGCAGGTAAATCCTGGTTTGCACATCAGTAGACATTTGATCCTGAGCTCACCTGAGACCAGGTTGAACCTCAATCCTCCTCTCGTCCCTGTTGTTTGTGTTAAAGGGGAGTCCGGCCTGGGGAAGTCCACCCTGGTCAACAGTCTCTTTCTCACAGACCTGTACAAAGATAGAAAGCTGCTCAATGCTGAAGGTGATTTGCATTTGTCTGTTTTATTTGATGAATATTTGTCCAACGTTATGTGGTGATGTTAAAATATGCTGACGTGTTTGTGCCCCTCCCATAGAGCGAATCACGCAGACAGTAGAAATCACTAAACACACCGTGGATATAGAAGAGAAAGGCGTCAAACTGAAGCTCACCATTGTGGACACCCCCGGCTTTGGAGACGCTGTCAACAACACAGAATGGTAAAAGTCATCGTGATGAAACTGACTCTTAAAGGACAATCCCGGTGTTTTTGAGGAACATCTCTGTTTTCCCTTGTGTTTGCCTCAAAGTCATCAGTCTGCATTACCCTGTGTGTCTCTGCTCTAGCTGGAAATCTGTGGCCGACTACATCGACCAGCAGTTCGAGCAGTACTTCAGGGACGAGAGTGGCCTCAACCGCAAGAACATCCAAGACAACCGCGTGCACTGCTGCCTCTATTTCATCTCACCCTTCGGTCATGGGTAGGGGGAAGCTGCACTGCATGGAGTGTTAATCTTGGGATTAACACTACATGACTACTTGAGATTTATTGTAAAGATCTGGTGCACCAGCGCCGACTTGCTTCATATCGAGCCCCCTAAATTGTGAATGCAGCAGGCTCTCTCTCACTTAAAGAAGGTCTCAGCTGCCTCTGGGTGAATTTACATCTGCTGTGCTTTAGCTCTATCATGTGTTTGCACTGAGTGCTGATGTGGTACTTTTCAGTGTATTTGTGCACATGCACTGCTGCACATTAGTGTGCTCATTAAAGAAGAAATCCATAAACCCTCAGTGACTTCTCAAAGTCACACCGACGGAGAAACTGCTCTCTCTGTTGGTGAACAATAGTCATCGCTGCTCACATACCAGAACAACACCGGGCCAGCAGATCATCCAACTCTTATATCCAGAGACAACATCCTCTCAAGGTTTTCACACTGCTAACTTACAAATACAAATAAGGTCTCTACTGCCTCCCAGCCGGTTCCCAATTTGAACTCAAAATGAACAAGGACTCTCCTGTAACACCTCCTAGTGTTAATCCTCATCTGCCTCAGTGATAGATAAATGAAAAACAACATATTACACTGACATTAGAAGACTCTGGTTGTTGGTGTCTGTCACAGCCAGCTCAACGACTGGGACACAACAGAGGGACAGCGCAAGCAGGCTGCTGAGAGAAATGATGTATTGAGAAGGTCAACGTCTAAATCAGCTCGTCAGTAATGTAGAGCATGTGTGGATGTAGGAAGGGAAACAGAAGAGACACAAGAAAGATGGGATCTCCTCTGAGAGAGAGGAAGCCTGCAGGGTAGTAGGATAGTATTGGATACTGCACCCAGCTAATTAATCAGACATAGAGACAGAATGTAAGGAGGACAGGGACACCTAGTGCCCAGATGGAGAGGTTGTATCATGGCAGACATTATTGTATCTTACTGTGCTGTATGTCTGGGTTGTATTCTTTCCAGCCTTCGGCCTCTGGATGTGGAATTTATGAAAGCTCTACATGAGAAGGTCAACATCGTCCCCGTTCTGGCCAAAGCCGACACACTCACCCCGAGTGAGGTCAAGAAAAAGAAATTCAAGGCAAGGCTCCTTCCTGTTAACGATGCGGTGATCCATCCATGTTCAGGAGTTCATGCTGTCCAGTGGTTGTGTTGCAGTATTCAGACGTTTACATGTTGTCACTCTGTTCCCCTGCAGATTAGGGAGGAGATTGAGCAGTATGGTATCAAGATATACCAGTTCCCCGATTGTGACTCCGATGAAGATGAAGACTTCAAGAAGCAGGACCATGAACTGAAGGTGAGAGCAGGAAGATGTCAGATATTTTACTGTTTTTCATTGCAAAGAAAATGACGTTAATTGCAATGTCCTCATATTCCCATATAAATAACCCACAGTGCAAACATACAACACTGTTTACAACGTATCAACGAGGATGGTCCTTCTGATGCAAAGAAACTGTGTGGATGAATGAACATACGGAGCGAATGACCTTGACTGTCTACTACTGACTACCCAGTCGTGATGAGTCAGCCTTTCTTGGCTCTTCTTGCATCATAAACTGGCAGTGTGGACGCTGTCGGTGTGCCGGGTCCGCGTCCTAAGAGAAATAAACAACGGAAATGAAAGACTGGAAACATTTGAGAATGAATTCTAATATTTAAAAGGTGGCTGCGAAAGTATGTGCTGAAGCTTCAAATGTAGATGAGCTACGAAAAGGAAAGAATACTAGAGGAACCGTGGGGAAGGCATCCTCTCCTAACAGATTGTTTGATCTGTCCTCAAAATAAGGAAAGCATCCCATTCGCCGTCATCGGCAGCAACACAGTGGTGGAGGCCAAAGGGAAGAGGGTGCGTGGCCGTCTGTACCCCTGGGGCATCGTAGAAGGCAAGACTTCTTCAAGTTGATCACAATTTTGATCTGTGAAAAAAAGTAGAATCGATGTACGACAGAGGAAAAGCTGACCGTGCTCTTCTGTCTTCACACCGGTTCGCAGTTGAAAACCCGGCACACTGTGACTTCGTGAAGTTGAGGAACATGCTCGTCCGCACTCACATGCAGGATCTGAAGGACGTGACCCGGGAGACCCACTACGAGAACTACAGAGCCCAGTGCATCCAGAGCATGACCCGCATGGTGGTGAAGGAACGCAACCGCAAGTACGACACACACACACACACACACACACACACCTGCACTGGACATATAATGTTAATAAATTATGAATCGTTAAATGTAGCTCAAATATAAAAACATATAAGAAGATGATGAATAAGTAGTTTTCTTACATTTATCCTCAAAGACACAAACAATCTAGTTCTTTTTTCGATAATAAATCTTAGTCGCTGCATTCTGAGCTGGTGTTAATGGTTAATGTTGATACTGAAAAAATCACGAGAAATGAAATACTGAGTTCATGTTGAAATACTCAATAATTGAGTTCATGTTCAAGCCTGCTCTGAAAGCTAAGTATGAAATGTTTAATTCATCTCTCTCCAGTAAGCTAACCAGAGAGAGTGGCACAGACTTCCCCATCCCCGCCGTGGCCGGCATGGGGGACAGCGAGACGGAAAAGCTCATCCGAGAGAAAGACGAGGAGGTACGGCACACCGACCACAACATGGAGTCACATCAACACCATGAGCGTGACCGCGAGCGCGAGCCGGAACACAATTATGAGCACTTAGACGCTCAGTCTGGCTCAGAGACGCTCCCGCATCTGGACGATGAAGCTCTTTGAGTGTCTGTAGCTCAGTGTTTACCCACGAGCCTCGTTCGAAGCACGTCCAGGTCATGTTTCCTGGGGCTGACGATGAGTAGCCTCGAAAACATGAGATGTCAAGTCCTTTTACACTGAACCTCCCCTGTCCTCACCAGTCACTTGAAGCATTGAACTGTGAAGTCGAAAAAGAGCTTTCAACATCAAACATCCTGAACTCCTCCAGTCCAGCAGTCCGAGGGCGAGTGACGTAGATCACAGGATGATGTGTGATAGAAAGTCGGCAGTTGTTAGAAGATATGTTTTATGTCGAATACTCCTAGAAATAAAAAACACCCTCCTTGTAGTTTTCTCTTATATGAATTATGGAAGTTGAAGTTCAGCTCAATTACCAGTCAATGTGATTATTCAAATCCCAGTTAAAGGATGCATTCACAGTTTTTTCAAGTCTATAATGTTCATGTGTCTGTTGAGTTGTCAGTAACTCTAAATGGATGTGAAGGATTCAAATGTGAAGAATTCCGTGAAGCTTTGCACAAAAGGCCGTCTCACACACAACAAGTAAAGGTTATTTCCAGTATTTTCCGACCGTGTATTCCCAGGTGTTTCTGTCCAAATTATTCATTCAGATTATTGGCATCAGCCCACAGCCGCAGTGTCATCGTGTTAGAATCTAAAGGTTCTTGTTTCTTCCACTGACAGACTGAGATTTATATTATCAGTGTCTGGAACAACCGTCACTGACATTCTATCACACTGAAATCACTTCATCAAGGGATTTCTTGGCCACCTGTATGAACCGCTGGAATCCTTACAGCAACCAAAGATTCACTCAATGCACACGTGTGCATGTGAGCAGAGACTTGAACAAAGTAAGAACGTATACTTTAGGTAACTGGAATCATTTATATTGTTTTACAGATGATAGTACATCAGCTTCCATGATGCATTACCCCCCCCCCCCCCCCCC
>CAAKHC010002798.1:36103-57737 GCA_901007825.1 Macroramphosus scolopax | reverse complement strand
CAATTAAACCGAAGAAATCTTATTTCTTTAATCAAATAAATAAACTATTTATTCCTCAATGGGTTTTTTTATTCTCTGTCTTTTTCACATTACAATTCCGGCCAAAATTAAAAAAAAAAGTGTTTGTACTGTGCATAAGAATGTGGGAAATGAGTAAAGATTTGGCCAATGGGACCTAAAGTCGACCAATAAACTGAATCACAAATCTCAATCTCATCCCAGCATGGTGACACATCACAACACCTGTATCACTACAGTTTGGCTGCTCATATCACCCACCAAGGGACATGAGTTCATTTTAAAATCCTAAAACGCTCCGTTAAAGATCTGGAACAGACTCTTTCCTCACAGGTCATGTGACCAGAAATCCAGTGTTATTGATTTATTGTCTGTGCATTCAAACGTTAATAATTTGCTTCAGATTCTGCCATTGAAGGATATTTTTTTCTAGTTTTAAACCCTTCCTGTTGGTGTCTACATGATTAGTAGGGACAGCAATTATTGAAATCTCTGTAAAGTTGAGTAATACGTCAAAGTACCTGACTATCTCTTTACAGACACTAACAATAACAATAGGAGTCGGTCAGTGGCAAAAACAAGCACTTTCCACTTGTAATTGTTGCCCCTGTTAATCATTTACACATTGGAACTTCGGACCCAGGTGTAGGATTGCACATGTGTAGACTGAATCGTGACATCACACTAACACTTGTCTCTTCTCTCTGGTCACAGTTGCGGCGGATGCAGGAGATGCTGCAGAGGATCCAGGATCAAATGCACACTCAGAAAGAAGCCTATTAACACAGGAGAGCAGTCATGCTGTGACCACGTCTCTCTTTCACCGGGATGAAAAAAAAACAAACAACCCAGGAAACTTTTATTCTTCTCTAGAACTTTGACATCCCTACATGTCCAAGCGACCACCGCTCAACCTCATCAGCAGCACATGACGTACCGGGAACGAGACATTGAGGTGGTCTTCTGAGGTTTGCAGCTCCGTAAATCCTCTCCGTTGTGGCTCCACTGCTGTGAAACACTCTGTTGTGTTCTGTTTTGTCAGCTGTATAAAAGAATAATGAAAGCACAGAATAGGTCAACCGTAAGGCGAGGAGAGTGGAATAGCAGCACATGGTGTCATCTGAACTTTATTTCGCCACATGATCACAGTTTCTTTGATTTTCTAAGGTCAGATTTGAGGTTTACATCTAATAACTGGGGACCTGCTCTTATTTTAAGCACACTTTTCTGGTGCAACTTTTTTTTTTACTATCTCTATAGGTCAAACATGCATATATACTGTAATAATTCAACATTCTTTTTTTTACAGATTTTTTGTTTATGTTTTCTTGGTTTTATTTAACTGTAAACTGCTTGGCATTATGTACGAATGAATGAGATTAGTAGATTTCCCTTCATCTGTCGGTTTAATCTTCACGTGTGGATTGTTGAGACTGACTCTAATTTAGTTTTATCTGTACCTGCATGTTTAACAGCCACCTTGTTGTCTGCCCTCGGATGCCTCTGAAGGCAAAGGGGTTAGTGGTTCTGCTTAACGTTGGCCAGTCTGAACTCACAAAATAAACCAGTGCTTATTGATCACCATATCACAACTTTATACAATCTAGTCTAAATGATAGATGGAATCCATTTTTATTTTCAGAATTTCCCCAAGAAGTCGTTTGATTTCATCTCATGTCAACACAGGTCGCATGTCGGCGCTGATGCCATCGGCGCCCCGATTTTGCATGAGGTCAGTGTCCAAGTGGAGGTTAGCATTAGAGGCTGTGCAGTGTGTTTGTTTTTGCATGTGTTGTGAAGGTTACGCTGATCAGTTTATTGATCACAAGGTTATTTTTGGGCAGTGAATACATGTAGCTACTTAACCTTTGGGGAAAATATATCAAGAAGAGGGAGTTTTATTTTTGTTTGGTTATAATTTTGTGGTTGGAAGCGTGCTAACCTTGACATTTAGTTTTCTTGAAAGCAAAACCAACAATGACCAATTTAAATTCTTTAAATTTTAGATTTCCCTCGTAGAAAACTCATGAAAGCAAGAATAATGATTCAATCATTGATTGAACATTCTCTTGCTAATAGTTTCTACACAACTTTGCCATGTTGTGTCTTTTCTTTTACTTTTGTTTTTACATTCCTCAAGTTTCTGTCCCACAGCAAAGCATTACTTTTGTTTCCTGATTGATTTTTGTACAATTTGTCTTTTGTTATTGTACTTTTTGGAGTATATTTATGTAATAAATTTATAAATGCAAATGTGGGTTAGATGACAGACAATATGTACAAATTCTAATATTGTAATAAAAATATAAATATATAATAATGTCTCCATTGGACATTGTTCGATTTCTTCATGAAGCAAAATCCAGAGTGCTATGGATGGAGTTTAATATAAGCATTTAAATCGTGATAAACTGTGGGTTACAGGCTCCATATGTTCCTGTAAAATTAGGAGTTTGGTTCCCAGAGTTAACAAGTCTGTCATAACCGTGCAAGTTAAGATAGTTACGGAATAAAAGTGACACCAAAAGATCGTCATCGCCCCCTGGTGGCTGGTTGCAGGACAGGTCATAAATCCCATTAGCGAATGGGAATAGCCAATCTTAGTGTTTCTTATGTCATTGATTTTAAAAACTTTTCATATCAGTTTAGCAAGATGTGCCTAATAAACTGGCAGCTGAGTGTGCGTGTTATATTTTCTGTATGGCAACAAAAGATAATATTGAATATGCAGCCCCAGATATTTGTAAACATAAAACAATTTTATTAAGTATCATTTTTGTACATTTCATTAATTCACATACTTTCCCTAGCTTTTTACATAATACAACAATATCTAAATGCAGCCAAACATTTACAGGCTATATACAACTTTCTCCATAGGGAAAACACACGAGTATATTGTTGCTTCTTCAAGTATCTGAACCCCTGTGAACTTTAAAGCATGTTGTTTTGCTACAATATGAATTTAAACAGAATATGTTCTGGATCTGTGCATATAACCGTAGAATGGAAAAGGTAACTTGCTTTATCTTTGCACTCAATGAGATCTAGAAACATTTTAAGTCTCTGATGTGATCATGTTGCATCAGAACAAAACACAAAAGAATCACAGGGTGAATACTTTCCAAAGTGGCCGAATGTAATATCACTGTGGGAGGAGGTGTTACTCTCTGATATACACCAATGTACATGGTCCCAGTAGAACAAACAAAGCTATAATATAACATTTACACTGAAGCGGAGAAAGTTCTTCTCCAGACAAACAAGCAACAGCAAATCTTAAAAAAACCAAAAAAAACAACAACTAATGTTTCCATTCACATGATACATGAAGAATCATCACATTTGACTTACAAAAAAGGGCTTAACTTTTGATGAGTGCTACTCTGTATTCCTTTCACAGATCAGAATTTAAAAATTAACATTGATGGGATCCGTGCCAGCTGTTGAACCAATGAACCGCTGATCCCAAACCAGTTCGATCGTAGAGCTTCAACAACCTTTTTGAAACATGTTGAAGTCTGTCGGCCGACAGCATAGCACAACACAAACCCTCCTACAGGACAGCATGGACAATTATCTATTCAGATTAAAAATCTCGTAACAGTAAACTCCCTCACTTTACCGAATTAGATATTTATATAGTTTAACTTAGTATTTAAACATGCCATGCCAAACACAACTTCATCCTTAAAACACAAACTGCACGTGTGCTCAGTATGTTTGAAGGGTAACTGCCAACAATAAGTAACAATTTGATTGTCCTATAATTCAAACCACAAGTGTTGAACCCTGACACAACATATTTTAGATGGCCACAGTTTAAAAGTCCGTTTTTTTTCCATATTCACAGGGGTTTTTTCGTTGCAATGAACACACATAGCCAACAGGGGGAGCTGTTGTATGCACCTCACTGAGGACTGCAGCTCCTGTGCAGGAGGTTGAAGTTCGGTCCATAATTTTGCCCCCTCTCTGCAGCATGTGCCTCTGCTGAAGGGGAGGAGGAGCTTCCCTAAACTCGCATTCTTATTATGCTGCTTATGTTGGGCTGAGCACTCCATCTAACTCTTCCACAGATCTTAAAACCAAAGGCAGCCTCTCAAGTACAAGATCATCTGCTGCAGTTTCAGTGATAATCACCAACAAGTACATTTAGTAGCACGTCATTTTCCTTTATGAAACGGTTTCCAAAAACGCTGCTAAAATGACATCACGGTACAATGATGGGTGGCGTGTGATGACCTCGACTGTTGCCACATTCACTCAACATAACCACAAAACAGGACACCGTGGTAGGTAAGCGTTGAAAGTTTGTTTTCCACTGCTGTGATGCTTCTGAAAACGAAGCTCTGTGGATTATTGTCCAGCAGCCTTCAGTCTGTTAGTTGGTGGCCTGGTTGTAGCCCCTAACGAGGAGGTTCTCCATCTGCAGTCTGGTGGTCTTGGTGGAAACATTCAGGACAGCTTCAGGCCGCTGATTGGGAGGGAGGGCATGGTCACCATTGTCACAGGGTTGAGCACAGTCTGACCGACCAGTTGTGGGTGGTGAGCCACCATTGTCGTCTGTTTGCTGACAATGGCGGTACCGTTCAACTGGGTATGGGCGTGGTTGAGGGTGTGGGCAATGTGACTGATCAAAGCTGGCTGTGTGACCTGCTGGGGATAGAGGGTTGGGAGATGTTGGCCCAAGTGAGCCACTGGGTGCACGGTGATGTGGCCGATGGGCTGTTGGCCGGGGGCTAACTGAACAGAGCTGGTGGTGGTGGAGGAAGCCAGGTGGGTAATGTGTCTGGGACCCCCTGTCTGGATGACGTGGTTGACTGCCTGGATGACTGACGGATGAGACGCTGAAGCATGGGCAATAACTGTGGGGTGTAAGCTCGACGTGGACACCATCTGTGTCTGGGTGGGGATCAGGGTAGGGCTGAGGCTGCTGGATGTTGTGGCTTTTGGTGTAGGTGGGACCGCCGGCTTGGACACGGGATGAGAAGGAGACACTGACAGCAGCTGGGGCTGAGGAGGCTGCAAATGGGCTTTGTGTTGAATGGAAATGTGTTGGGTGATGAAGGATGTAGCGGCGCTAGGAGTCACAATCGGGGACTGAGTGGATGTTACAGTCTTGTGCATCTCAGGGTGCATGGTTTGAGGCATGATGGGTAAGGCAGTTGGTGCACTTGGTGTAGTCTCTTCGTCTAGGTGAACATCCATGATGTCTTCACCTTCTGCAAAACCAACAGATTTTAACGTCAGAATCATCATTTGAATGCTGCAACATCAGACCGAATCTATAAACACTTGGCTCTGTCACTGGGAGATCTTGCAGGTTAGAACCGAGCTGCAACTGAAAAGGTATAGTCAGTATTCATAAAGGGTGTAGACTGCAGGATGAGGCCCCCAGTAACAGTACCACAGCCTACCTGAGGCAGTAGAGGTGGAGGCCTGATCCTCTTCAGGCTGTACTGTCTGTCGGAGGATGCGGTCGATCTCCGTCGCATCCATCCACTGGCTCATATCGTTCTTCAGCTCTGCTAAATGCTGCTGCGTGGCGATCTTCTCTCTCGCCAGTCGCTCCATGTCATGTTCGTACTCCTTCTCTTTGCGCTTTAATGTCTAAAATGGAGCGAGCAGATGTTTAACATTTTCAGTCTGTACATGATTCATTTTAAATACATCTAGAGAGTCCGCCCTGCGTTCATTGACAATTCATCCCCAGTGTGTACGACTCAGTTAGACACATCCTTGTACCTGCATTATACAGGACACGAAGAAAAGATGATTCTACAAACAGTGCCTGTGTGCAACATAGCAGATCAACAGAAGCACACAGGGAGGAGGAGGAAGAGGAGGAAGGAGGGGGGGTGAGTATGGAAAGGAGGAGGCACTTCCAGGCAGTGGCTCTCTGACCCAGTTTCCCCACAGCCACCCATCAACCTGACACCTGAGGTAGACTTCCCTATGCAGAGCAACAGGAATACAACTTTACAAACACCAATAAAAAGGACTAACGATAAATGATCAAAGAGTTTATCATGATATTTATATGAAGCAACACTGTTGCTGTATTGGATTAGTGTCTTCAACTGAAATACAGTACAAAGTACTGCACGTTTAGTTCCTTCTACAAACAACTGAATACAGTCAGGCCTCAAAGGGAGAGGCTCAACCTGATGAGTCAGGATCATAACGCCACTTCCTGAACCCGTGGACTTCCTGTTCGTCTTCATACCACCATGGATGAGTGTGCATCAGTGTAACGTATCATCTTGTGTGTCAGTGTGCAGTTAATAAAAGGGCATCTCTGGGTAGGACACAGATGTAGGTTGGGCTGTTGGCTTCCAGCATGTTCTCTCAGCGTAGTTCGTACAGGACACTACGCATGTTTATAAATAGAAAAGGTGGGTCTTGTGTAATTCGGCACCTGTCTTTTGTCCTTATCCAGGATTAGTAGTGAACGGGCCGACCGTTCCTGTGCACGGGCTGATTCCCACTGGGAAAGATAGTCAGATCTCTACATTACTTCCTGACAGATTTATGTAACGCCCAGTGACAAGGCTTAAATACAATGTAACCCATTTAATGAACATAAACCACCCATTTCATTTTGAGAAGTAGCACGTCACTGTATGGAAATTCAATTTGAAACTTACTGTTAACAAGCAGGGAAGACACTTCTGCTGCCTCATCAAAAGTGCTACTTGAAACTGTCAAAGAGCTGCACAGTCAGTTACCTGCACTTCTATTCAAACAATAATGTGACTGTCGTTTCATATCGTAGAGATTGTGGACATGCACTCAGGTTAAGAGCTTGGGCAAATCAAAGACTCGGAACTGATTAATAAGTAACATGTGTTCCTTAACATGCACCCATAAACATCTGGACACAGATGTGCAACCCGTGACTCTTCAATGAGAAGAGCTGGGAATGTCCGCAGTTCACTCGGCGCACGTTGAAAGCATCCATGGGCTCAAAACATAATGTACTGAATTTCCCTCCAACTTTGGTTGTCACAGAAACAGCTGAAAACCTCTTAAGGTTTCCTTGGTAACCAAGACCTCATGTGCCAATGTTTCATTCCTGACAGTGTGCCTTCATCTAAAATAATATTCAAAAACACAAATAATTAAATTCAATTAACAAGCATGGGAGACGGACTGACGCACATATACTCCGTATCATCTGAAAGGGGAAGTCAGAAGGGCAGATTGAAAGAAGAGCATGCAGAATGTGACTGACTGTCTCCCGTTAGCAGCCTTACACGAGTGGCTGCATGCCACTAACTATGACTCACAGAGAGAACGAGAGACTGGAGAAGTTACACAAACGCAGAGACCCAATTATCCGCTGCAACATGATGGTGGACAAACAGTGGGCATGCCTAAGATGAAACATTTAAACCTGATAACAGCTCTGTGGCAGATGGATCCCTGATGACTTCATTACCCTGCTACTCATGACAGCGTGTTGGTAGGACCTTAGGGACAAGCACCCCCATACCGACCGATGTGGACCCACCTCAGCATTGTTTGTGTGTGAAAACCTAGTTCAGTGCAGGACGAGGCTGCATTATGTGTGTGTGTGTGTGTGTGTGTGTGTGTGTGTGTGTAAGGTAAACACCGCTCAAGCGCCGTCACAAGCAATGCAAGTGCCAAGCACATGGCTGTACAGGGAAGGAGAGAGGGAGGGCGTTAGATAGTGGGGATAGAAAGAGAGCAATACAAGCTGTATACACTGACTCACTGCTGCAGCAGATGAGGACAGACAGCACAAGACTGGGCTGTCTTAAAGGGCCAGGAGCACAAGAGGCCACGTTGCAGACCTGCTGCTCAGCCTGGTTCAATAATCAGGCTTGTGACAGTCAGTACGTTTCCATGAGGCAGCTTACCCGGTATCGCAATTACCTCCTACCACCGCTGTGACCGCCTGCTGTGACTTACCCAAAAGTACATGTCGGAGAAGACAATGGAGAAACCGGCCGGAGCATTGCTAACTCCGATACGCTATGTGGCGCTGGAGCGCTTTCAGCAAGTGACAACGAGTCTTTTGGCTGCGGTGAGCGTAGAAGAAGAGCGCCGACCGCGTTCGATTATAGTCTTTAATATAATATTTCTTCCAGCTTTAACCACAGATTCATGACAGGTGGTAGCCATGGTGTCGTTTGACGTCGTCCTGGAACAACGCCTCCTTTTATTGCGTCGCTCGTGCTGTCTTCGTCTCCTTTCATGTCCGGGTGAAAATCGCCGGCGGAAATAGTCGCGCATGCGCAGACTGCGTTTCTCGTTACCAGTTTACATGATGTTGGCATCGAGCAACCATCGAGTAACTACCGAGTTACCCTGGTGCGCTTATCCGGTAACGAGAAACCCGATGCTTGTCCCATGCTGACTCGATGTAACTGATATGTTTACATGCATTTGTATAACCCAGATCTTGTCTTGTAGTTGTCTTGTACGATGCTAATTGCTGCATGTAACCGCACTGACTGTGGTGACCCTGAACCTCATCTAACCTCACGTGGTGCCTCACTCAAACCATTAAGGCCTTGTATGCACTTCTGCTTATGTGCACGTTGGTCTTATTACTTCAGCTTGGCTGAAGACGGATTGATGGTCCAGATGAGGTCATAAATAAAAGTGAAAGTCTGACAGTATTCAAGTACTGTTATGAATATTTGTTATGTTAACAACTGAATGAATTCACAAAACAACTTTATTCTAACTGCTTTATAGCGGGGCCTCAGATTAAACGTGCAGTTACCTGCTTCATTAATATCGCATTGTTAAACTCACTCGCACCCTCTTTCAATGATCTACTCCAAGCTTTCCTCCACCAGATGGCGCAACACGTCAGACATGCATGTGGGGACTCGCAGGAGCGAAACCTGTTCAGTGAGCTTTGAGGGGGAAATGGAGCCTTGTGTTTACTGCTCCATGTTCCCTGCCTACAGTTGGCAAGCTCAGCCCAATGGTACAGCGAGTCCTGCCTGCCCTGTTGCAGTGCTGGGAGGGGGCCCAGTAGGGAGGGGGTGACGTCACATGGCTCAGGCTAGCCATGTGCTTGCTGCTCATGTGGCCTTAAAAGCCCAGAGAGGCAGGAGGGGAGGGTAGAAGGAGGGGGAGTGGAGAGGAAAGGAGGAGCTCAAATGTATCAAGGCTTATTTTCCAGCTTTAGCTTACGCGGTGCCGCCACAGGCTCAAGAGGAAGCATTTCATAACAAGAAAAACCTTCCAGAAGGAAATGTTTGTACATGTCCATTTAGATCTATCACCGTCAGAATGCAGATATTGCTCCTAGTTGTTTAGTTAATGATGTGCAACAAGGAAGTAGAACCTGAAGCTATTGGACCAGGTCCAACTAAAGAGCACTGTGGCCACGATTCTGTTCAGATGACCTCGACTACCAGACATGACAAATCAAATGAAATCTGCTAATGGGCCTAAAGCCTCTTATTTCACCCTCTCCTGAGCTTTGTGTTTTTGTGTGCAGACTGCTTTTCTGCTGCCAGCCCAGAGGAAAGCAAGGACATGGGCAGGAGGTGTGTGTGTGTGTGTGCAGGCTGACGATGCAGCTGCACTACCCATGTCAAGATGACAGCGTGTGGATATGTTATCCTTTTTTTTTGGCTTCCACCTTCAATTCCCTTCCTTGACTCAGGAACAGAGTCTTCGCAGTTTTAAACACATCATGCTCAGTTGTTGAAAGGGGGAGGGGGGGGTCACACTGCCTGTCGAACACAACACACCATGTTGCTTAATCACAGAGAGAGGGGGGCAGTGGGAGGGAGATTGGGTGATGAGCTCTGCACCCACGCTGTCCTAGTTTCAGTGTTCACGAGCAGATAGGAATAACCAGACTGCTGCTACTCAGCATCAAGCACGCCGCCCCCCCCACAATGTACAGAAACCTCCGACAAACAGGGAATCACAACGCTAAAGCAAGAGGGCTGCGAGTGGGCGATATTAGAGAACAGTTTCTTCTGATGAATAGCAAATTACTACGTAGGCTTAACATCGATTTCTGACTCAAAAGGTAAAAAATAGATATACAATAAAAAACACTAATAGTAAACAAGTATAACATGCAGCTGGCAAAAATGTTATCAAGAAAGAGAAACAACTTCTAAGTAACTGTCGCTCTTAAATGTATGGGTAAAGAAAACCTACAGTAAACACTGACACACTGAACAGTGACAGAGTTCAAACAGGCCAGTGGTTGACCTTTGCACCAGCTGTTTACGACTCACATCACGAGGTGTGAATGGGCATTTAACACAAAACGGGTATTAATCACATGACGTAGCACAAGCACAGGAAGTTGCATAACGATTACAAATGCAATAATGCGAGAGAAAGCAAAAGACTGCTATTTAAAATCTACCCTTGCAAGAACACACTTCTTTAATCTGTCTGTTCAGAAGGTTTATTATTAGGGACAGAGGAGGACGACAGTGAAGAACTTCCTCCAGTTTCTTTGTGTGATTTCTGTGCTTGCAGGTGGTGCTGATGTCTCTTGCCGTCTTATGGGGATTGGCAGGGTATTCACCTATTCCAATTAGGAACAACTGGCAGGTGCTTTCACTTCACGAGGACAATGGCTTCATCGTTTGAAGACCACAGGTGCAAACAATGCTGCAGTTTGAGAACTTGATGGACGTTGATGCGACTTCATTCTACATTAACGTCGGGTCTTATAAAGGTCAGCCCTTCAAGACAAACTAAATTGTGACCACGCAAAGGTTATAAAGAAATCATATCTTACCTGGATGTATCTCAGAGCACTTCTTAGCACGCTGAGATTGGAAGTCTTCTTCTCGTCGATGTTTGGGATGTTCTTTTTCAGTGTGTCAAAGCACTCCTTCAAGTGTGCTCGTCTGACAGACACAAGAGACAGAAGGGACTTGAGACAGCACAAATACTGCAGCCATACTTGGCTTCAGGAAAGTTTGGTTTTTTTTTACAAATGTATATTTCTAATCACAACTGAACAGATGATTTAACACAGTTTTGATCCGTCTTTCTGACAAATCAGGCTTTGCATTAAAACTAAACAACTGCTACAAATACCTGATGGCATCAGTCAATGTAAGATGAACTCTCTGTATGAAAACACCCAATTGAAAAAAATAGGTGTCCAAAAAAGGAACACCAGATATTCTACAGCAATAGTGCAAAAGAACGCTCCATTTGAGGAGGCCCTGCGGTAGACAGGTTGAACCCACCTGTTTTTCTCAAGCTTGTTATGCACTTCTCTTGTGCCTGCCCTGTAGGAGCACAGACGAAGACATATTAAGAATTTGGTGTCCAAAAGGGCAATGTGACAAGAATAAACATAAAAACAGAAGAGTACTCTTGCTCTGTTGCTGGCGGATACATTTGTGACAATATTCTGTCGCTGATGCCCAATTCAAAGTGAAATTTATCCTCTCAAAAACATGTTAAGTTCTTACAGTAGATAAATACAGTTGAAATAACAATGATAAAGCTCGGCTACAAAGTGGCTCACTTTTCTATTTGATTGTTTAAACAGATTAAATACAACATTCACATTTTACATAGAACAGTAAACCTGTTAATGTTGCTAATCAAGACGTCTCACCCTCCAGGTCTTTTTTTTAGGTCCAGTAGGCGCCCGTCATCAGAAGGACTTCCCCGACTGCTGTGGTCGTTCTGTGTGGGGGTCTGTTGAAGGGATTGGGGGAGTAAGGCATGTTGCTGGGGGGGTGAGACGATGGGACCAGGGTAGCGCTGAAGCAGCTGATGGTGTGTCTGCTGCTGTAGATTATTGTTGCTGGTTTGGGGGCTGAGCTGTAGATGATGGTCGTGGTTCTGTACCGCCTGCTTGTGGTTAGCTGTCACCACAGCAGTCTGGGGGTCAGGTTTTGGTTGTGGGGAACGCGGCAGAGCAGCCGCACATTCCTCCTGAAGGGAATGAGGGTCGCTCCTTGCGGAGGCCAGAGGTGGGGCAGCTGTAGGGGAGAGCATGGGGACAGGCAGAGTGGGTGAGCCTGTAGGGTTGGTGGTGACGATAGGGATAACTGTAACAGGCATGGAGGGAGGAGGCAGAAAGGGTCGTATTGGGGCCAGGTGGCACTCAGTGCGGAGGTCCTCTGCTTTATGAACATTGTTGATGTGATTTCTTGAGTCATAGCTCACATCGAAGTGTCTCTGCTGCTCCAGAAGCAGCTTTTCTTTACGTTCATCCTCTGTGGAAGAAACAAGTTGAGCCACAAGTTTATTCGTACGGCACATATCTTACACCGCTATAGGAAACAACAAACATGACCATGATTGAAGCAGTTGACTGGCCTAAATCTATACACCAACAGCTGACAAATAGTTGGCAAACTAGATCCTCTCCAAATGCAACAGGGCCTATCGCATGCCGAATTTCACTAGTCATGATTGTCCTCATTATAGTAAAGCACAAGAACAGCCTCAGGTAAAATTTAAAGCTACAGGTATAAACACACAAGGCAGATACTAACAGAGTTAAAATGAATTTCCCAGACCCCATGTAACAAAGCCAGTAACACAGAAAAGGGTGGCAGCAATAAAGCTAAATAATCTCAAAATAGGATAAAAAACAAACATAACAGCAGCACGTCGTCTGTTGTGAAAAGATAGCTGGATTTGAAACGTCACTGTGATCAAGCAATGGCTGATAAAAAAGGAGTTTCAAGCATGCCCCAATAAATGAAGGTTGTAGCGCTAATGAATGTACAGCTTGCTATAATCTCTAATTCCACAGTCACAGTCCAGAATCACTCTGCAATATTGTTAACAAAACTTTACAGCATGTACAGACAAGAGGGCAATAAAACCTGTTACTCAAATCCGCTTCTGAACGTGAACCCGCAATGGTGTATAAACATCTCGGTTGTAGAGATAAAAGTACATAACACAGAACACTGAAGCTTCATCTGCAAAGTCCTATCCAATCATATGCAAGTACCGTCATGATGTATAGACGCTGGAGAATGGCACTGTCTGGTTGCTATGGCAGCCATGATTTTCAGGGTTATGCATGCAAGATACTACTAGTTGTGGACCAGGGTTACTAAAGCACACTTCAACACCCCGTGGAGCTCCAGATGCAGTGGCACTATTACATTGAGTACAAGCCAGTGGAAAGAAGGTAATCGCAGTGTTAAGTAATAAAGACAAAAGGAACTTGCTGGTAAAATTAAATCTTTGTGCGTACATGTCTCATTATTGTGTACCACAAGGAGAAATTTTATTATTTTCAATAATCTTTTGATTAAAAGTTTTGGATTCGTTGTTTCCTGCAGATTAGATTGTAGAGTCATATCTACACCTGCCAGTGCAGTACTGGCCATACTGTAGATATATATATCCTTATACATAAGTATATTTGTATGTGCAGTATTGCAACTTAAACATGTTTAATCAATGTAGAAATCAAGATTAAATAGCTCTGGAGAACATTTTAAATGGTGTCTGATTTAACATTCCACATTGTGACTTTTTGCTGTGGTTATATGTTATGTTACATAAAGGGAAAAAAGTACAAGATGTCCTGGTTACTTGGCTAACAGGCTTTTATAAGAGGGAGCCTTGGACTGAGAGACTGATAGTTATTGTGGTGCAAACGAACATTAAACTGAGGGGTTTCTCTGTAGAGAGAAAGCATATGAATCACAGGAGGGTTCTCAATAGATTTTATATTAATGCAGCAAAGAAAAGCCTTGGCCTACTTTCCTCCACACAGTGACCTGCTCTACAGTAGCCAGGAGGAAGAGGAGGAGGTGGAGGAGGAGGACTTCTCTCCCAATGCAGCAAGGTGGGAGGAACTGACAGGAGCAAGAAGCAGGAACTCTCACTCTAGCTGTTTAGTACATGATTACAACAAATGAGATAGCAGAGGCCTCATGAAATTTGCTAAATAGATTTGTCTTTCACACTAATATCTCCACTGTGCAAAAGAATCAGGTAGACAGAGAACATGACTTTACATTGGAGGCACAATGTACCTGAAAATCATTTCATAGGCATGCATAAACAATAAAAGGTTAATGTACATTATTCAGTTATTTGTGGGTGTGGTGAGACACTAACTGCAGAAAGCAAAAGATCTTGGTTGCGTTTCATGGGGAAAAAAAGATTTGCATTCAATTTTTGTTGTCCTTTAAACATTTCACTCCAGAACTGTTCCACTTTCTGGCAGTCTGGCCTTTGGCCAATTTACGGTTATTTTACAATGGAAAGACTGAACGTGGACAAGGTGTCGTGTGTCAATGTATGCTTGTCAAAGAAGAACTAACCGAAGGCTATGCACTTTGTCGTACACATATTGTGTACACAAACTTTGTGTAACTGACAGTACATTCCTACTTTTAGCCTTCTGCGGGTATTTTTTTCTCCTTCGGTTACATAGATATCTGATGTATCATAGATGAATGATACATTCATCTATGGTATATTGGTCGTGATTCTGTCATTATCATAGGAAAAGTAGTGTGATACTATCGTATCGTGAGGTTACTGTAGTACTCCCACCCCTAGTACGTAAGGACACAAAGCATTGCAGGTGTTGTTTGCAGAGGAATAGTACACAAGCAGAGTCCTGTTAATCCTTCCTGTAGATAAAAAGGGGAGTTGTCAGGTTCTCTCCGGACTAGATGCAGTAGTGACTCATCTTCTGCATAAACAATCTTCGGGAGGGCTTGCCCGGAACGCACGTGGTGAAAGAGGCGTGGCCTCACGTCGTGTTACCAGACAGGGGCGCGGCTAGAGTGAACACGTCACCGACAGACACTCAGTAGCGTCTGAAAGGCGAGGGAGTTTAACGTTTATACTACACAACATACAAACATCATTTTAACAAAATGCAGTCGCGCTGTGATATAACACTACTAGATGTAGAGAGGCCGGAGGGATGGAGGAGCACAGATACATGCAGAGGGAAGCCTGACGGCCAGTTGAATTTGATCCCCGGCAGACGACTTTGGGTCATTAAGCGAAACGAGCCAGGCATTCCCTGCGCCACCGCCCTTCATCCCCCATGGTTTCATTTTGTTTTATTAGTGTGTGTATTCAGACACTGATATTGAATGCAACAGCAACAAGAAGAAGGATCTGATACCGATAATGTGTCGCCAAGCACATGAACAAACCTGGCTGCCAATGCAGCAGACTTTAGCACAGTAACCCCTGGTACTGCAGCAGCCCACGGATGTTTAAAAGCTATTCTGGGTCGATTTAACAAACGCTAGCAAACACAGGAGTTACACAATTATGTCACGCGTCTGCACACCTAAACAGATAAGAACGTGGAAATGAATGTCACATATCAGTATGTAAGTGTCAATTTTAAAGCAAACTCATTTGTCACTTACACAAACGATAAACAGGGTTCGTATGCGACCGGGAAATTAATCTTTCCCAGGTGTGAACTTACAAGTCACCTTGTAATTAAGGTTTATAGTTTAAGTGTAGGGGGGAAATAACTGAATTAAAATAAAACACCAGCTTACCACGTGCTTTCTGTTGTTGCTGGGCTTGCAATTCCAAAAACTTGGCTGCTTCCAGGAGCGTTTCAATGCTCATTTCTGTCCTGTTGGAAAGACTCCTGTGTAGTTTTTTAAGATCAGAGGGATAAAACAAATGCGCCTGTGCGATGGAGGGAGAGGTTCCCAGTCTGAAGCTGGAAAAGGTAATCGGATACCCCCTCTACAGAGACTGCCACTTACGTAGGGGAGTTACAAACAAGATGGCGCTCAAAAGTAGTAGGAACAAATGAGGTTTGTGAATCACGAAGCGCTTGTGACCGCCCACAGACGGACTCACTCCCCCTCATTCATATTAAAGAGAGGAGTACAAAACACGGGAAATAAATCCAGGACGGGATTATAAACTGCGTTATAACATACAAGCGCTGGGTCACGTCTATTACAGAAACAGCTAAAACGATCAGGCCGCGGTTCATTTGTTCGACAAATGTGTCCGAAATGTCGAGTAGCTAACTGCAACTCCCATCGGGAAACTAGTACTTTATATCACAGAAACACGTTCAAAAAGGCTTCATATCTGGGACCTTACTAGTCAAACACATTGGATAAAGACTTCGCCGTTTACAAACACTGACTGCATACATTTGCATGTCATTAATGAACACCGTTCAACCCCAAACCATCGCCAAGAACAACAGAGTTTGGCACCGGCACACGTGGGAACAATCAGTGCGGTTTGTTGTCGTGATTTCCCCGCTTCCATCGGCAGCACCCAGCCCGTTACTGACAACACAGTAACTGCCTGATGCCGAACACGACAGTGCCCGAGCCTTGCTAAGCATTCATACGCCAGTATTGTCAGGCAGTCACAGGCTACTCTTGTTGGCCGGTCTAAAATGAAACTAGATATAGCAGGAGGAGCTGTGTGAGGCACTTAAGTGTGAACAACAGCACGTTGTCTATTTTGTTCTACTGCAACCTGTTTGCATTTCGTTTCCATGACCCTTAACAGTGACCCAAACTGGGTGCCAGCATGATGAAGTAGCAATTGTCTTGAGGTAAACCAAGCACGTTTATTTTGGAGAAGGAATACCTGCCAGTAAAGCTCATTGTTTTGGTATATTATAATCTATTCATAACGTATCAAAGGGGAATGTTCAATCATCACAACATTACGTTAAAACACAAGAATGCCCTCCCTTTTAGGCAATTGCCGTTTTACTTTCGGCCCAGTTGATTGATTTAGAGGTATTTCACCAGCCCACAGCTCCAGCAGCGGCCTGAGGATTGATTAAGGTCAGAGTCCACCACCCTCCGATGAAACTTCCTCTACGTGTGCAACAATGTTGTCAACAAGCATGCAGAAATTAATAAAAGTACATCAAATTCAAGCACAGACAGTAATCTGGTTTCACTTAAATGTGTACAACGGGCCCTTGATATTAAGGTCCCACTTCCTGCCCTCTGCCAGTCACAAGGTTCTCCAGCCACAGGAAAGACATCTTGAGTTACTGTGTGTGTGTGTGTGTGTGTGTGTGTGTGTGTGTGTCACGCGCGCAGATCATTACAGGAACAGGTCCTCTTGTGGCCAGTTGATGGTACTTCCCCCGAGAAATCTCACTCCTACTAAAATGAATTCTGTTCCACTGGTATCAAACTTTCATTAGCATCTTAATACATATTATCACTGTGAATATGTAATTTCCTGATAAACGTATGACAATGTGAAACAAACAATGACCACATAGCCTCCCTGGTGGAATTAATAAAATGCGTCATGAGAAAGCATACATGTTATAAAAAACACATTTATTCCAATGTTTTGGTAACTGAAATGAGCAAGAAATGTACAGAATACATTGGTAAGTACAAGAAATTTAGATGGCTTGAAGTGAAAAAATGACAAAACATTCTTGTGATTATCTGCTGATAAAGAAACTTCAGTCATAGTGCATTCATCATGTTCCAAACTCCTCCAAAATTGTATGTAATTCTTTGCACTTCTCTTAAGTCTAACTTAACCTCGACGTTTGCACTCAATACTGATCTCTAAAAATAATTTCAAAAATGTTCTTCCCCTTGTTTTGGCATGAAATAGTCCTCTGTACCGTTTAGGACTATGCAACAGACTTTAAAAGGGTGTTCTTAAGGTAAGTACACAGTTGGTTCAGCAGGTCTTTATTGTGACCCTCTACCCAGTGCATTTTTATAACTACATCCCCCTCATTGAGCATCACATTCAGCAGACACTTCAACAGGAAGTGTTCTACTGTGCCCGGGCTCAGGGGCTTGGAGGGCGGCTCACTTGCTTCCGCAGGTGCTTCCAATGGGCCACATGTTGCTGCTGTGCAGGTAACAGAGTCCATGTCCACATCTTCTCCCGGGATGTTTTCCAAGGCCTCTTTTTGTTCTCCACTTGTATTGTTGGTTACTTCTGCACTTCTCACATTTGAAGAGCTGCCATTGCCGATCTGCTCTGCCGGCTGCTGCTCATCACCTCGCTCCTGAGCAGAAGAAGTTTGGTTGTGAGTGTCGTCATCCTGGTTGTCTTGTGTTGAGGGTGGCTTATTTCGAGAGGGCGAGGCTGTCGCAGCTGCGGCGGCGTTGGTTTGAGAGCTGGGTGCAGCACAGTGGGGGGCTCTGGGCACCTCTCGCAGCTGCCGCTTTTGTTTGCGTTTTTTCTGCCGTGCATGGATCCAAGTGTTTTCCACAGCCGTCAGAAAGAGGCTCTGCTCCTGTTGTCGGCATGGAACGTGTTTGTGCAGCACCTGCAGAGCCACGTACAAGAAACAAGACGGATACTTTCACTGAGTGAAGCTTTTGATATCATTTATTATTTAACTTTTGAGTTGTAATTTACTGTGTTTGATGTATCTTATGTGAACAGGTTTGTTGAGGCTCAGGAGAGGCCACTTTTTTAAAAATGGAATTGTCGGAATAGTGTTGTCAACATCGTGTGAATTACAGTTCAAGAGTGTTGATGAGACAGAGACTGAGGTCTCGAGCAAAGTGAATTTTCTCCTCATTTGTCCATCTGAAGAATTTAATTTTAGTTTGGAACATATGTAGCTTGAAAATAAAGTGATCCAGGTGTGACTGGAGTTAATCTATCATCATGACGCTTTACTTGTGCAGGCTTGAAACTTACCCGCAGCTCAGTGAGAGTCTTCTCCAGCAGAGCCGTGATGGCGTCCACAGGGTCGCGGGCAGTGCAGCCGAGAGCAGAGGCTTTAGCCCGGAGCTCCTTCAGACACGGCTCTGGCAGTATGAAAGACAGGGGCTTCCTCGCTTTCTCCAGTTTACGCTTCTTACTGGGAGGAGACTGAGAAAGACATGCAGAGAAAACATTCTGAAAAATTGTAATGCTTCAAAAGCTTAGATTTGACATCTATATAAAGAATACCTGAACTGACTGACTCCAAGATGAGGAGAAAAATGTCCAAATGACAAGAAAATTATCAAATGTTATGAAGTATAGTTATTTTCAACAGTGTCTTCATTGAATACAAAGAACAATAACTATTGTAGTATTTAATGTTAATGTGATATTAAGTTACCTATAAAGAAGTAATGGAAGATTTTACTGAGAAGCCCACCTCTTCTGCATTTCAGGTGATATAGTATTGTTCTCCTTTGGAACCGTGTAAGACATTTACTCATATAGATGACAGCTTATTTAAATACTATTAACTAGTTACTTAAGAGACTCGTCCAAAAACAAGCATGGATGCCTGTTTAGAGTGAGGACGAAGCACAAGAGGATGGAGGGTTGTTACGCGACACAAGAGGGAGCTCAAACCCCATGAGCTCCAACCGAACCTACTCTGACTTTAGCACTGCTCCTTATTTCTAATCCCCTTTAACGTCACGCGGTAATGGCGGTAGAGGTCATTACCCAACCATGTCTCAGTACGACAGACGCTCTGCAGCAACTGTCTTCTACATGTTCACTGCAGCCTGAATGTGCCAAGCTGCACTCACAAGTGGTACTGCAGGCAGAGTGTGGACATACGGGAGGGTCTGCAGCAGCGGTGTACTGTGACGGAGCAGACAGCATGGTCGACTGACCTACAAACAGCAGAGTCGAGGAGCAGGCTGACCTTCACACCGGCGCTCATTTAAGAGTCACGTTTGACTTTTATTTCAGTCCTGAAGACTTTTAATGGTCTTGAATACATAATATTACTGTCATTTGTATCCGTTCTCTGTCTTTACCCCACCAGTTAAGTGAGAAACTATTCTAAATTAAAGTTAGACAAATTAATTAACACGTATTTCCACGTCTGCTTCATGATCAGTTAAAAAGCTACATGGTCACTCCCACTTTTTCAGTCTTGATCATCTGCTGATTTTTAGTGTACATGATTTTCCTTGTGGATACACGTTTCAGAGTGCTGGTTTGATGATGGACGTCGTCTTGTCTTGTCTGGCTGCTTATTAGAGCCTCTTTTTAAATTTCGCATGGTCTCTCAGACATCTTTCCCCCTCTGGCCTCCTTCTTCAAACCCCTCAGCTCATTGAACAAAGAAAGGAAATCAATAAAATACATCAAGCCAAACCTGTCTGTTTGTACGAAGCATCCATGACATAGACTCTTGCACAATTACATATTCTTACATACACACACGCACGCACATGCACACACAGAGCGTACGAAACCCACACATACAGTTGAACATACACACCAATGAATCATATCCTCCTCTCACTCTGCTGCTCTTTCACTCCATTATTAATCCCACTGTCACCTAATTGCACTCTCTCTCTCACACACACAGTAAATGACAACCTCACAATAAAAGCCAGGAGTAATTTTGAAAAACAGGAACACTAAAAGCCTCGAGTCCAACAAGAGCTGCCCTCTCCAGATATAATGTTGTTCAATCATCCATCTTGACCTCTTGAGTGTACAAGCTCACACAAGCCCGCACACACACACAGAAAAAAGAGGAACAAAACCTTCAGGCAAACAATGCAAATGTACCCTGATCATCTCACTCCTCCCAACCCCCCATCTCCTTTTTGTGAAGTTTTAGAACCCCCTGCATTGACTCCTGAACCCGGGACCTTCCTGATCCCCCTCCTGCTGGGGGCTGTAGAAGCACAAACACAACACCTCTGGCCTCCGGCAGTGTCTATTCTGTCTCCCTTTGCGTTAAATTCACTACCGTCTCCATCCTTCTGTAGACCGTTGGTCGTCAGCCTTGACCAGGGAATACTAACAGGGTCTTATGAGCCGATCTCAAACCACGGGCTGGTGAGTAATTACATACAAGCTCAGTCAGGTAGCTTGGTGCCGTGCCATGCGCGGCTTTGAAAGTCGAGAGTAAGATTTTAAAATCAATTTCAAAAACAGACAGGCAGCCAGTAAAGGGAAGCTAATATAGGTGAGTGATTATCTCTTTTATGGACACCCCAGAATGAATTAAGATAACCCTCAGTGGGACGGTCTTTGTGCTGTGTTGCTGATATAAACCGGAGAGATGTTTTTGTGTTGTAGTTTCACGTCAGTTTGTCATCTGATGTCTTTAACAAACTTAAAACCGACCAAAAGAAGAAGAGAGAGAACGCAAAGAAAACAATGTGGTAGCAAGTAGATTGGAGGCTGACCTGGTAATAAGGGGGTTAAGTAGGTCATAGTTGCTATATGTAATATTAATGTATATGCAGCAGACATCCATAGGAACCTGCGAATGCAGGCCGAATTAGGTCGTCAACCATGCAGGGCCTTACACATGCAAAAACTTCTCTCATGTAACCATATGTGAACGCACGCACACACTGCTCATGATGCTGAGCAGCTCTGGTGTGTAAACGACTGTGGATGAAAGTGGAGGAGGGTCGCGGGAGAGAATGTAGGCCAATCATTCTGCTCAACTGCTTTTATGCTGAAAAGGCCAAAACACATCCAACGATAGACGAGCAGCACACTCCTCAGCAAACATCTGCTGACCACTTTCCTGCGGTGGTTGGATTTCAGCTTATCGTCATCATCATCATTGTGGCTTGTTCTCTCCTGCCTTTTACGGTTTTGTATATTTCTGACACTCGCTGCACTGTTGAGACAGTGTGTGTGTGTGTGTGTGTGTGTGTGTGTGTGTGTGTGTGTGTGTGTGTGTGTGTGTGTGTGTGTGTGTGTGTGTGTGTGT
>CAAKHC010002798.1:14197-36083 GCA_901007825.1 Macroramphosus scolopax | reverse complement strand
TTGTATATTTCTGACACTCGCTGCACTGTTGAGACAGTGTGTGTGTGTGTGTGTGTGTGTGTGTGTGTGTGTGTGTGTGTGTGTGTGTGTGTATTCTTGCCCTGGCAACTGTTGCCTGGCTACTGCAAAAATAAAAACCATCTCCCCAGAGGAAGGCATAAGTGCGCCTAATGGAAGGGGGCTGGAGGGACGGCGGAGACAGGACAGACACGGTGCATTATTGAGGAGAAAGATTTGGGGTTTTGGAAACATCTACCAACAGGCGGTCAGAAGTTTAAGCAGAGAAATGATCTACAGGGCCTGGCGGTCAAATGGCTGTGGAGTGAATGGACAGAATACCCCTTCTCAGACTTACCGGTACAATAACGTCATCGTAGAAACTCCAGGCTAAAGCCCATCGCATGGTGCGTCCCTGACAGAACTTTGTGTGGGTCACTTTGGGCACCTGAGGGGGGGAAAAAAAAAATCTGATACACAGCCACAGATACGATTGCACAATGGAATATGTTCCCATCAATATTCCCAATGTTTGAGAGACGAAGTCAAGCCAGGTAATTTTCTGTCGGACAAGCTGTATCAGGGTATTGTAAAAGAATAAAGAAAAAAAGCACCCTTTGCTGTGTGAAATGAGTACAACTCATTTAACGAGTTCAACACATTAACTTAAAGGACGTGATGATGTAACTTGTTTCCACGGCCCCCAGCTGGCCAGAGCTAATGCTGGTTCAAATAAACGTGGTTGCCTCCCTATCAAGAATCAAATGTTTTCTATCCACAAAAACTGAGAAAATGGGAATTGCAGTGCTCCATTCTCAAAGGATCAACACAGGTTAGAAGAAACCGATTTAATTTACAATAAGAACAAAGCTAGTCTGTATCGTGACGGAACGTAAACCCAAACAGTTTTCAATAATTCCCTCTGAAAGTTCATCCCGAGTGAGAACGTTAATCTTTAACCAGTTCGTATGATGCAAAGCAAACTGGACGTGCTCTGTCTGCAGGTTTGGTGAAGCATCTGCAAACAGAGATGTTGCTCTCTGTGACCTCTGGCTGCTTCAGTGAGCTCCACATCTCTAGGGGTGGGTGAGAAAAGACATTTACAGATCTTTGACGTGAAAAAGACACACATGTGGTGTGAAAAGCCCTCAAACGGAGCAGATGAACCATTTCTCAGGTTTGCCTCGGAGTCACTACGATACAGGTGGGAGGTCAAATAGGTTGTTACAGAGGACTAACATTCACATTTGCTGATTAAAAAAAACCACACAGGGACACGAGGAGACACTGGAGAGAAAACAGAGCAAAGGGTGATAAAAGCATTAGCATATTAACTAGGCCGGTTTCTTTTTACACACACTTTAAAATGAGGCAACAGGCTCCTCGCTGGATGTGTGCCAAAGCTGCACTCATGCTGATGAAGAGCAACGGCCTACTAAAACCTCTGGAGGCTGTATGAGGGACAGCAGGTGCAGGAGGGACCTGCAGATTTTATTTAAGCATGTGAGGGAGGTGACTGTCACAGGACCAGAGGCCTGCAGCAGTCAGGAGTCATGTGCCGGACTATTAGTTAAGTTAATGACGCTAATGGATGTTAGCTGCACAGTGCCGTGTGATTCAGTCATGCACCGCTAACAGAAATTAGCTCATTCATGGCTCGTTTGTGACTGCTTGGCTGGCATATTAGAGCAAGCTGATCTGTACTGCTTCTCTGGGTATCGGCTCCCCTGGCAGCCACTTCTAACATAAAGAGTGAGAAGGTGGGCAAAGACCTGTTTAAATTCAACACTGCACGGAGGGGTGTGCTGCAGCACGAGCAAACTGAGATCAAAAACTGTTGGATGCTTTGAAATACTTATTGATCGCAGTGGATGCAGATGTGTTGGTGTGTTCTGCTTTTGTTCGGAGTCTGGCGGGCTACTCACCCCTTGCTTCCTCAGCTCCTCTTTCAAAGGCGCCAAGCTACATTTCTTCCCCAACATGCAGCTGTACCACCTGCAGAAAGAAGGATCCACATTACCCAGCTGTGTGCAACCGTGTTAGCGGCTTACTGGCCCAACTGCCGAGCATATGTCAAACGAGCCGAGGGGGGCTTAGGGAAACATCACTCAGAAAAGTCAAACAAAGGAGTCAGAAAAACATCTGGATGTGACGGTCAGCAGCAGAGGCAAAGCTGTTTTGATGTGATCTGGTGGTGCAGGCCTGATCAATAACCTCTGCTGTGCTATAGAGATATCGGTCTTTAGATCAATAGGCCGAAGAGTCGCGCCAGGGAAATGGAGGAAAGGTTAAAACATCAGGGAATCAGTCTAGAGAGGAAGCTTTTTGCAGAATTTGCCAGGGTTTGATCAGTGTTAATTAGATATTATGCTGAGCTAATCTGGTCTTAATTTAATGGCCTCAGCTTGAAATCTAAAAATGCATCCAAGTAGTGACGGGTGCAGTTTCCACTGGTTGAAGGCTAGTTTGATTTACTATGAATAAACTGTCCAGCTGCCAAAACAGGTGAGAGAAGCTCCCACTTCAGCTAAAGGATGTTCAAACACGTCAACAATCTTTACGAGCATTTCATACTTTCTTTTGCCTTTGGTTTCGCCCTGCAGGCCGAGTGCAGGCTGTGCTGTCTTATTGTTGTTAGTGTGTACAAAGCCGGATAGAAAGACTGTAGACAGAACTCAGGGCAGAAAAGAGTACTTACGAAACATAATCACACATTTCAAAACAGAGAAGCCATTCAGTATTAACTGCAACCGCAATCTGATGTCCTACTGTGCTTGGTACAAGTATTTTTCCACAAAAAAAAAGAAGGTATCTTTGGTCTCTCTTGTTTCATATCACATTGTTTTATAGATATAAATAGATGTTTTATCTCACCACTAAGGTGAAGATTTGGCTACTCAGTAAAAGCCTGTTTGGGCAATTGGCAAATGTTTTTTGATGAAGGCGCTGTTGGGTGGTTTGCATTCGCTTTCACAGTAAGATCGACAGTGGGATTAAATACTGGGTGAGACTTCAACATGGATTGGGGTGGCGTGGCTGAAGAGGTAGAGTAGCCACATAGTAATCAGACGGTTACAAGGTTGAGCACCGGCTCCTCCTCCGCGTTGAAGTGTCCTTGAGTAGGTCAATGAACCCCTAATTGCTCCTGATGAGCACCTTGCATGGCAGCCTCCCCATCAGCATGCGAGTGTGAATGGGTGAAAGAGGCAACATTGTTAGACGTTTGAGTACCATTAAGGTATTAGACACTATATAATTGCAAGTCTTTCATTATAAATATAATAACACTAGAATTTATAAAGCATTATTTATAATTGTTTCCTATCAATCTGTCCCATACTGCTGTAACCATAGTGGCTTGTACGTAGCCATATATCTGAATATAGTCAGGTACAATGCTGCAGTGAGACGACTGCCCAAAACATTAAAGTAATGAAATATAATCAGGTTAACGACGTATGATGATGCTGATTTGGGAAAATGCCCAGAAGATACTGGGCGGGGTGCAGAGCTCCATGTCGGAGTCAGTTGACACAATGAAATATTGAGCAGCTCTAATGTGCACAGATGTTTCTCACTCTGAGCCCAACAGATCAGCTTCCCGCCAGCATCGGCGCAGCCTTTCAAACGTCTTCAAGTGTGCAGCTGCATTTAGATCCTGATCATATTCATGCTTGTTTCTGTGATTACAATTATATTACCAGAGATGGCAATTTTCACATCAATGGCATTTTGAATGGAGAGCGTTTTGGATGCGTGTTTTATCCGGAGCCAAGGTGGCTCACCCCAATCCAACACTTCAGTGGAAAGAAGGGTAAAAAGGGGGGGCGGCTGGTGGTCTCAAAGGACCAATCAGAGAAGCTGGCAGTGTTTCCATGGACACCTGGTGGCTCTAGTGTCCCAGCATGCTTTTGGGAGTGACAGGCGGCTGCGGCTGGCTTGGCCTGAAACCCAAACCTGTAAATGAAGACTCTCTCTGTCTCCTCCCTTCGTGGGTGCAGAGAGCGGACAGGTGTTTACATCAGTTCCTCTCAGGGCTGCTCATCTTTTCACTGAAGCATTAGGGAAAAACACCTCTGCATAGAACACGCACAACACACACACACACACAAGACACACAAGACACACACACACACACACACTGTACTCCCAGTACGAGGCCAAGCAGGTGTGGCATGTCTAATCAGTTTTAATAGCACTGCTGCAGCTCCCTCTATGTGTGTCTCACTCCGCTGCTCCGGTGACAGCCCCGTAATAGGGGACGGCGAAGTGACGTTGGCTGGAGACATCAGCACCCACCCAAACACAGCTGCTCCCTGTGGGCTCCCACTTACAGAACGGGCTGATTATGTGCCAAAATCATTAAACCGACTTTAAGTGTGCAGCAACCATTTCACCCATTTGACTTCTTGGCGTGCCCCCGTCCTGGTGGCCTCAACGCCAATTTAAACCTCTCACATGAAGATAAAATTGCAGTGCTCTCGTGCATCCGTCCGTCGGTTCATATATGCAGCTCTGCAATGGCGCATGTTTAACATTTCTGTTACATTTTTGGAGCTGCAGGTGAAGCTGTATTCCTCACCGCAAGCGCTTCTTCAGCTGCAGACTGTCATGAATGATCCTCTTAACAAACTCCAGTTCACCACCCTCCGCCATGATCTCCGTCACCCCGCCCGTGTTCACAGAACTGGGAGGAGGCCGGCGCGAGTTCCTTGAATTTACCCCCTGGAGTGAGCAACAAGACAGACAGAGATTAGGATAAAATCCTATTAGAAGCCTGTTACTATCTGTGTAAATACCCGGCTCTGGACAGTGGACAAATGCAGCAAATATTTTGTCTCTATGATCCAAACTGACGTATGAAACGTTATCTGCTTTAGATTTAAACCAGCAAGCATCTTTTAAGAAGACAAAACTTACCTTAGCTTCCAGTTGGTTGGCAAAAAAAGGAGGGTTGCACATGCAGAAGTCAAAAACAATGGCCGTCTCTTCTTTCAAGGCGTCCATCAGTAAAGTCTTCTGAGGAACTTTGACAACTGGGGGGATCAAACAACAGATTAGTGATGTGGATATAACATGGCTGTGACTATGTGCTGAAGTTCAGTCATGTCATGTCAGTCCAAAGGGGCGTCCCTGTTTGCGCTGCGAGCAGGAATATGCATTAGAACGTGGCAGGTCGCCACACTACCGCCTGGTTTTCATAATGAACCATTATTTTTATTGCATTTTCACAACATACATATAATGGGACATTTCTGTATTTACATCAGTGATTAGACTCAACAGGCATTCATCGCCCGGTCTAACATGCCTCATACATCTGACATCACACAGTCCAGTGCGGCAATTAATGGTTGATGTCGTGATCAAATATCCTGCTGTTCCTTATTGTCTTATCAGGTGAGAATAAAAACAAGACCTAAAGACAGCAGTTAAAATATGGGACTCTGATTTCTCCTCGAGATGAGTGAAGCACGATTACCTTTAATAAGGTCAGACAGGTTATTCTGCTCCACGTTTTTGGTGGCGTAGTCAAAGCAGATGTCATCCACCTCTGTGGCAAGAAAGTACCAGCCGTTCATTGTGGCGCCCAGCAGGGGGTAGATACAAGAGGCGCCGGTGCCTGATGAAAACACACACACACACAATGTTGAAGCTCAACATGTTTCCATCAGGATAAATGTGTTTCAATCCATCATCTTTGACTTAGAGGCCATCATAGACAACGCATGTATGTTAGCTCCAACGGCCGTTATAAATAAATCACATGTAACAAGTTGTATAATTCATCGTCCCAGGCCGTGGTGGCATCCATTACGAAAGGAAATGCCCAGTGGCCATTCATCAGGGACCAGACGGTCACAAACAAACACACATTTCTTCTTTTGATGGACAAAGCAGTAAACAATGTGTGACATGTGGATAGGTCTTTGGCTGACGAGTGATGGGAACAATGGGAACACCGGGCAGGACTCCGTTCATGTGAACCAGCTGGAAGCACAAACTGACATTCAGCGTGCTGGCCTGTGGCGATGGCAACCTCCTCTGGAGCCGAGGCACAAGTCGGGCGTGAAACTCAAAAACAACAGAAAAGAAACGCGCTTCAAAAAGATTCTCTCCGATGTTGATCTCCTGTTTTCCTCTCTTCTTCGCTCCATTTCTATCCTAACTATCATAGGCTCATAGTTTAAAGCTTTGCTAAGAAAACAAGTCAAGTCAATCATCTGGGAATCACAAAAGTAATAGATTTTCATATAGCACATCATTATAATGATTAGTAAACTGCAGATGAAAACACTGTCACAGCTGAACGCTTCAGAAGATCCTTCAACTACTGACGAGTCATCATCCTGCTTCATCAGTGCTTCCTCCAACGAACACCAGGGTTTGATGTGATAGTGACGTTACCGATGTCGATGCCCCTGCGGGGTTGCTTCTGGCCGTCGATGAGGTCCTCCACCCAGTGGATGTAGTTGAGGCGCAGAGGGACGGTGGGTATGAGGCGCTCCAGGGGGATCTCGATGGTCAAACCAAAGTCCTCCTTCAGCAGGGTGCAGGTCAGCGCTCGCACAGCCTCCGGCTCTTTAAAGTTCACACTGGAAGAGAAACAACACGGCTCAATGTCAGCAGTTTCAAATATGAGACTGTTTTGGTGAGAGAGGCAGCACAATAGAAAATATATGACCTCATATGAACAAATGAATCGCACCATCTATTACAGTCTGTGTTTATAGGTTCTATTGATGATGATAACTCACAGAACAACAGAGTTGAGGGACTTGTGCCAGAAACACAAGAGGTCAGATCCTCACACAGAAAGGAAACACTTGATACTGAAGGTAAAATCTATCGAATCACCTCAAACCTTAATATTCCATCATTGGACTCAGACAAAAGACCTTTGTAGAAACCGAAGGACTCAAACAGGAATTTGTTTTTGGATGAACGGAGCAGCCGGCCTCCTTGGAAAAGCCAAGTCATGTTGTTTCAGTCGATGTGAGCCATGTTGCTGCGCTGACCACTAGGGATGCTCTAAGGGTTATATGGATCAGCCCCAAAATGAAATGGGCTCTTCCATGGCCCATGCTAAACCCCTCCACCAAGTTTAGTGAATATCAGCCTGGTATTTGATGTGTGATCCTGCTAACAGAGAGACCAATAACAAACGGCAGCGAGTCGAGCCTCCTCGGTGGAGGTCTTTAAATTCAGTGCTGCTCATCCCGACTTAATGAGACGAGATATTAAACTACCTCGGTATGAACAATAGGGTCGTGGGATATGACTAAAATCTCATATTCTGATAAAGGACATTTCATATCCAGATAACAATACATATCTGGATGTACATTTAATGAATATATAGTTTCTAGAATGAAAGGTCTGTTTCTTATTTGAATTATGTCTTTTCACATAAACTCTCCTCCAGGCGTGTTTGAAGTCAAATAAATGTATAAGAGCTGTGGGGAAGAACCCAAAGAGTGTTTCCACACAGACAAAAACATCATGAAACGATATACAGGATCATATCGTACGGCCATAATAAAACAGCAAAGCTGATATCTGACAGTTTATAGAAGTTACAGACGGTTGGATTTTGTTGAAGCCCCGGCGTCGTCCTTATTGTGATCTTAGAAATGACCTTGGTAAATATGATAACGCAAGGGACATAAATAAAAATGAAATCTAACTCCAGGAATTATTTTATGTAGTGACAATCTGATTCTTTTGTTCCACTGGTGAGAGGACTTGACTGCAATTTACCAGACTGCACTTAATGTAGCACTTCATTAACCCTCCAGACACACACACACACACGCTCACACACACACGCACGCACGCACACACGCGCACACACACACACACACACACACACACAGGACAATAGATAAGCAGCTCGTCAACGTACAATCCTCTGCTAATGACAATGACATTCATATTTTCAGCACCACTAACACCTCCCACTTCTAGTTCCAATTCTCAGAACCAAACGTTCGGCTCTCCCGCTCTTTCCCCCGCGACGTGTTGAATGACTCCCGCTGTCACGCGAGCAGGAACGAGTGCGGCAGACAAAACGAGTGGGCGAGCTACATGTACTTAAAGCTTCGCGGAGCACTTTTGCACCTTGGCAGATTTAATTAGACATGTTGTAGATAGGAGCGTCTGGCACCTCGTAGTTTAATTCGTGCGGATTTCTGTCCAGAAAAACAACCACAGCTGGTGGAGATGGAGAAACCTCGGAGATCCAAGTCGTTGAGCCTCCTGATTTGTAACTCCTGATTCTGTTTTTCAGTTCCATTGTTAGTTTTACTCTTGTTTATCTAAGTATTCAGGTCCTCTTCCGGAGCACATAGTGTTTGCAAATATTCACTTGTTTGTCTTTCTTGTGATGCTTAGAAAGCCTCCAACAATTACATCTAATTAGCCGTTGAGACAAAGAACATCCCTTTTATGAAAGAGAGGGTAAGGGCTGTCCTTTTCAAGAACGTGTCTATTTTTGTACATTAACAGCATCAATAGCTGGCTAGAACCGAGCTGCTTCGTGGCAGGTGAGCACAGTTACCTGGGCAACACGGAGAGTTTATGGCGGCCTCGGCCCCCACTTTGACAACCAGGGGTTAAGATGATATTCAGTCACTATGAATGGGTTTTCTAAATGGTGCCCTTCTCTGCGGCCACAATAAATTGCAGGGTGAAGGGATGTATGCACAGAGCCCTCGGCATGCACCCTCTGATGAGAGAAATCACATGGAAGTATAAAACTAGCCTAGTCATCAGTAGGACGGCTTCAGATCATGAAGAACGCTGCTGCCTGAGTTGTAACAAGACCCAAAGAAGCTCAACACACAACCACCAATTTGTCGTTACCTTCCTGGGTAACCAGCCTCTGAAAGAATCAATTCAGGATATCCATAAATCACTGAATGGCTTAGGTCCAAACATCATTTCTATTTTCTTCATAAGAAAGAGTGCAGCATCGCTGCCTCACAGTTGAAGTGATTCAGGTCAGTCGAGTCTGCATCTTCACTCTGGACTGATGAAGACCAATGACTCTCCCAGCCAGGTGTGAGAGGTGATTTACCTGTAGAGCCTGACATTAATCTTACCAAGTGTCTCTCCACCTAATGAACATATTAGCTTAATGGTGCGGTTCAACACCTGGCTCCTTTAGGGACGCCACATTACCAAAACCAGTGTTTTAAGATAATATTTAAAAGAGGAAGTGACATTAAAGCTGCCTCTCCCTCATCTGTCCGGCTCTCAGCCCTTTTTCATTTCTCCTCAGAGGCATCATTAGATAAGGATCAATATTCAGAGAGTGAGGCTGCTCAGGCCAGCCCTCTATTTTTAGCCCTCGAGGAGTGTGTGTGTGTGCAATGCAGACCGATCGCTCCCATCAGCAGCGCTGCAATTGCCACGTCTCCATGGCAACCACATCTACTGAACAGATGATGAGAGCACGCAAATCCGGCCACGCTGGAGCAATGGCTGATGCCAGAGCGTGAGAGTGTCCGCGATTTACGTCTCTGCTGCCACGTAGGTGCACCGCAACGTGCTGACGGCCTTCAGTGAGGCAGACGGGGTACAACATGGGACAAACAAGTAAAAAGAAAGTTGTGATGGGGGAGATGTACTGCACAGGAAGGAATAAAGAGGATTAGAAGTCCGCTTCAGGTGAGAAGGAGCAGGGAGACACAGAGACTCTGCAGGTAAAGACAAAAAGACGACCAAGTGCTGAAAAGCAGAAAGGTTTAGATGGATGAAGAGGGCAACATCGTTAGACCGGAGGGGAGTTAACTGCTGATACAAACTGCTCGCATGCTGCATGATTAGCATGTAAGAGTGCACACACACAACCATGCCTTCTCAATCTCTGTCCGCAGAGGGGCGACCTTCAAGGTACATCTATTTCTCTCCGAACACATAGGAACCTTTTTTGCTGATTGCAGTAACTTTCTCACGTAAGGTGTTTTTTCTACACACTTAGTGAAACATTTTAAGTCCTTGCAATAGCATTTTGAGCTGTTTTGCAATTCTGCAAATATGCTGATACCAGCTAAAATGTGCACAACAAAAGACTGCAGAGCTGCAACATATTTTCAGGCTTATTTTATCTTGATTACTTATATTCAGTTTGATTCATAAAACATTTTGCACTCACAACTTCACCAGGATAGATGATGAATATGTAAAATTTCAGGACTGCACACATGACAACACCACAGAGCAAAGAAGATGAATCTGTGTCAACAGCTTTGGTAATTGACTGTTTAAAAAAGAAAAAATAATCTGGTTTCAGCTTCTAAATTTGGAGGAATTGGTGCTTTTATTTGTCTTAAGTTGTAATAAACGTAATTACTCTTGTTCATCAAGATAACAAAATGAAATTGATGTTGAGAATGTCTGATTATGTTCCTAATGTGATGAGAAATTTGAGTCTAACACATTCTGATTATTGATTTTTGCCTTTGATTTTGTTGATTGGCTGATTATTTGGACAATTAAACAACAGAAACTCGACAATCATTCAACAGGTCTCAATGAAAGGGCAAGAGAGACAAACATGTAGGTATGAGGACTGAAAATAAAAGTAGGTCTTCGTGGTGAATGTATTAGTCATTAGCAGTGGATTGTAAATGGATGATCTGTTGATCTCCCAATTGTCGGGACAAAAAACAAGTTACATCCATCACTATATTTTAGGACTTGTTTTAAACTTAAGGTTTGGGGTTATAGAAAGCCAACGTTTCCAAAAGTCAAAGATATTCAGACTGAACAGGGCTGACAAAGGCCTCCTCACAGCACATTTATAGTGGAAAGACTGTCTGGTAATGGCCCCGCTGGGCTTTCCAGGGAGGAAGGCGTTTCAGCTGATCATTGCGATATATTTAAAATGTAGCATCGTATCGCAGATCGTAATTATTCATGATTTTCTCCTCCATTGCCAAGAAAATGTTTAATAATATATTTCTGAACAAAACTGGTGTGAACGTTTCTTTAATTATGAAAGTGAGAATCCTTCCACAGATGATCATCTCCCAGCCACCACATGAAAGATAGGACTTCCAAATTAAATGTCACCCAGGCTGTTGCATTTTTAATATCCATTCCTAATCCCCACTCGTTTCCTATCAGCCTGATCAGAGCCCCCACTCTCCTTCCCTAAAAAGTAAGACTGAAACAAAGCAACATTCAGACTATTTTCACTTCAGTTCCAATCACATTCACCATAAATCTCCTCCTCCTGCGTGTGGTCTGAGCTCCTCTCTCTGCCCACTATCAGTCCGTCGCACTGACGATCCCAAATGAGGAAAGACAGATCTCCCCCGAGGATTGAGTGAGTGTCTCCCCGAGATTACTCTCATCCCCTAACTCGCTGCTTAAATACTTAAAAAACCTAGTAGATTAATTCATTGGGAAACACAAAACCGAGCTAATCCCTCCACTGATGGAGTGGCAGACTGAGTCGGAAGATTTCCAAATTTCTGCAGACGAGCTGCTTCCACACGCGACACAAATCCTGGACATCCGTTATTGTTGCAGGAAACGAGGGTTTACTGGCGACGGACTGTCTGGGCTCCTGTTTTCACTTTGGCTGATCGTTGGACAGTGTTGTCAATATTTTTTATATAAAAAGATAAGAACACCAAGATCTCTAATCATTTCATGTGATGGAAGGTGGACACCTGACGCAAAAAGTGATCTTTTGCCTTGACAAAATAATATTCACTTATTTTGATCAGGTTCAAACATCATCAATATCCTTCAATAGATCACATGATTGACATGTTGTTTACATGCATCCTATTTTTGTTGATAATTCCTCACTTTTATCAACCACCAGCAAATTTAATTGATTAAACATTGCATCACATAAATAGTTAAGTCCCGTATGAGGTACCTGCTAGTTGCAGGTCTAGTAGAATGCTCTAGAACTCTTACCTGGTATGTTGCTCAGCAGCTACTGAATGTTTAACTGCTTTAATTGGTGTGTGCTCGTATTTTTCAATGAAAAAAAACGACACAAAGCTTTTGGCTAACTGGTTTCCTAATGAGCCCAAACAGAGACAATTGCTCATTGTCTTTCCGTCTGCTGACAAGCGCAGACAGAACACCAAAAAAATGAAAATCAACAACTGTCACGGTGGGAAATCACGTCGGGGTTTACAGCGTGCCCACACATACGATGATTGACGTGCAACCTCACAACCACAAAAGATTGGCCCACAACAATATGTTCACAGCAGCACACAGATGCTCAGACTCGCTGCAGTGACACCGTGTCCACACTCATCTGCATAACACAGAAGATGGGCCGACACAGTACCTGTTTCACAGGAAACAAGCAAACGAGGAGGAGAGACTCAGCCCTGACAGATGAAAGGCAGACTTCAAGTGTCAGTCCAACAATCACTGTCTGCTCTTCAGGCACTCATGCACGTGTCAAACTAGACTGAAAGACATAATAAATTCTGCTCACAACGCAATTCCCAGTGCGACACTAGCCTGTGCAGAGCAGAGAAAAGGATGAGAGGTGGAAGGCTGCTAATGTTTCTTTCCCAAAGCAGCAATCATGAGCTCACACTGTTTGACGTCAACACCCCTAATCCCATAAGAGATACTCTTCCTTTGTTCTCCCGTCTGGACTTTTTCACAACATGACTTCTCAGCAGCGTCTTGAGGATAACAGTAAACACACACACCGCACATGCACACACACACACACACACACACACACACACAGTTGAACTGATATTAATTGTGATGTCAAGGCTGAGTGCAAACACAGGAAGCTAACAGAGTACATTTTGACTGACATACAAACACATTTAGATTGACGAGTAACTGTTAGTCACTTAATAGGACACAGGGCAGCAGAAAAAAAGCAGATATCTGACGTATCCATAAATCATTTGTCCAGGCATCTCCCTCCTGTTGTTGCCCGGAGCTGAGAGAGCAGGAAAGATAGGGAGTCATTCGGGACATGATCAGATCTGAATATGTTGCTCGAGGAGATGTGTGTCTTTTGTTTGTCTACACTGTTAAAAGTATGGACACGAGCAAGTTACAGACTGATGTGATTGTTAAATAACTAATTTCAAAACGACACAATTGATATAAAGCCTACATTTTTCTGTGATGGTTCTCAACAGGTATTCGTGAAGTCAGATGTCCACATTGAGTGATAATGCCATGGTCACATTATATGTGGTGGATGGCAGAGATGATGATCATTATCCTCATGTGATGGTTTTAAACTCTGCATTGACAATGTAGCACTCTATTGTTTACATTTGGGTATAATAATCCATTTCACACCTATTGTTGTTTGATTCTATAGTTTGATAAAACCATGTCAAAGGAATGCAAGCTAGCAAAAAACATGTTATCATGCAGCCAAGACAGATCTCTTCAGTTAATATCAATACAAACCTAATTAAGTACAGAGGCAACTGTGCAACTGACAGGGTGTTAGAGCTGCTCCATGATCCTCCACACACTCATTTCAAATATCTACCTCTATTAAAGGTGATCAATGTGATGGAAATAACAAGGCTACACATCAGTACTCTGACATGGTGTTTGTCAGGTACTCACATAGGTCGTCCGGTCAGGCTGGTGTGCACGTGCTGCTGGAAGTCTTGATATTTTGAGGCCAGGTAAGCAAAGTCCGGTGGTTTGTCCTTGTACCGGTTCCGGGGATGCATGGATTTGTTTAGAGCCATGGCACCAGCCCTGATTTAAGGAGACACCATGAGCCAAAATCAGGGGGAGCGACAAAATGTACAATCACAAAATCACAGGAGGACTTTTTGAAACTCACATATAGTTTGGATGAGTTCAGAGGAAGACAATGTGGAAAAAACTGGCGGCACGTTTTTTAAAAACTACGAATGCGCAGAGCTAGTTTGTAGCAGTGAGCTATCAGTTGCAGATGATGCCCAGCTAGCCTTTGTGTCTGCTTACCTTTTCTGGAGTTTTCCCTGTGGAGATGAAGCTTGTCCTTATTTCCCGATTGCCACTAACTGTGTTGAAAAATCATACACAACTCACGTTGTCCCAACGTTTTGCACTTTCGGTAACTCTCTTCCTGTATGTATGAGACGTCACTACTCTGCGTCGATGCGTGATGATGTCATTACAGGGGATTGTCACGTAAACAAGAAATTGTATCTTCAAATATTTTCCCTAACTTTTATAATATGTTTAGTCTTTCATTTTTTTGTTTTTCGTCAGTATGTGACGTGTAATATGTCCAAATAGAATAAAGGAAGAAATACATACGTTCTGTTGATTACATCTTATTAAACAGCATCCACACACATATTGTGTGTCATGCTTTTATTTTTCACCAGTTTGTAGCCCCCGGTTAAGTTGTATATATTATACAAAATACAATGCTGTTTTAATAAAGAACAGAGTGATGCAGCGACATTCTATTTTGCATTATCTGCAAACTTTTATTTTCAATATTCATATTTTATACCATAAAATGCATGAAACAGCTCACCCGATCCCATATTTCTTTTAATTATGGCAAGTGTGTATCCATTTTTTAACCAATGATTATGCTGTTGACCATTAACACTTGGTATTATAAATGAATTATGAATGAAATCCAGTGTTAAAATGGCAGCAACCACATCCTCTAAAAGGCCTTTGAGGTTGTTTTGGTTCGTTCAGTTAACTCACAGACCCTTTGAATCAAATCACAAAGACAAAGCAGATTCAGATTTCTTCTTTTATTATATCGCAAACAGTAATGACATCCAGGTATATTGTTAAGAGTTTGCTGAGTGAAGAGTGAGACCGTAGTGGCGAAAACATCATGAGCTCTCCTGTAAGAGCTTGTTGTGCAGTCTGAAGTCCTTGATGTGGTTCACGGGCAGGTTAGAGGCCGGGTGGACATGAGGCAGGAGGAAACGACCCACAGACAGTGAAAACCCGTCTGTCAGTCCCTTCACACTCCAGGCCAGAGCACAGGGATTGCTTGGGACTTGCAAAAGGGGATTTTCTCCAACAGGAAACACACTTGCATACATCATCAGCAGCTGTGTTCCAAAGATTCTCACTAAAGAAATCAAAAACAAATTGTTCCGACCTTTGATTAACCACCCTCCTTTTCTAAAACCAAGGAAAGTGGTTTTATTTCTATTAAGGTCAGACATGTCATAGCTTGATCCTGAGGGGGCTAGCATTTTTTTTCAACAGTTGGTCACAGTGTTGGACCAACAAGAAGTCTGGTTTCTCGAGCTAAACCAGATTGAACTGACATATGTCAACATTTTTTGGCTTCAGCTTGAACACTTAATGTTTTGGCATTTCCATGCCAAGTTGTACTAGAAAACGAGCCGATTCTCCACCATAAGTCTTTTCCCTCAGAAAGTCAGACAGAGAAAACAACTTGTAGGGGGAAATAGTCAGTTTGGGGTTTGGGGTGGGGGCTGGGGGCTGGGGTCAACACAACAAAGGGAGACGTCAGTTATATTCCCTGAAAGAGAGAGTTTCTCCTTTGGAACATCCTAGTCTGCCACAATCCCGTTGCATTTACAGACAGAGGACACTGTATCCTCCTTCAAATAGCATCACACACAACAAAACCAGCCCTTCTCCAACAGAGGATCAGAGCGGTCTGAACGCACCAAGCCAGCCTTTTCCTTTGAGCAGTTTTTCTCTGCATCAGTCAACCAATTAGTCTAATAAGGCGGCTGTGGCATTTTCTTAACAAAAGTTGTTCTGACAGCTCTGCCTCCGGTGCAGGTTAACATGCAGCAGTGCTACATCAACAGGTCACATTAGGCTCACAGTAGCCACTAGCTGGAGCTTGAGCAGCAGATCACCACATCCAGCACACACAGGAAGAGGAAAACTTAGCAAAGAAGCTAAGGAGTTCAGTTAAACAATGGAATTCTTTATTAGCCAAGAACTGCATTGGAAAAAATTATACGTTTATGCATTTATCAACATCATAAATTTTAACATTGCCTCTGATCATCATTAAAGGACCAAAGGTTTAGCGAAAACAGGGATGTGCAAGGCTAATGAAGCATCTTGCAAGCTATGTATAGAAGCAAGATGTTTCATCATTTTCCTCCAAGGGGAGTGGAATGGTTTAGTTTTTCTTCCAGTCTTTCCAAAAATCTTCCCATTTTACAAGATCAACAGCTTTTGAGGAATGCCACTCAGATACTTGTGGGGTGTCTGATACATGTGAGCAAGCATTTCTCCACCAATTCCTCAATCAGTTCATCTTTAGTGCGATTACAAAACTGCCGAATCTCTTAAGCTAAATTTACAATTCATATTTTCACAGAAAACTTTTTTTTTTTTACTCAAAACCATTTTATTAAATTAGATATCTTTGCACATCCCAGATATCAAACCAAGGGGGCTCACTTTGACTCGTCATTCGTCGATTTTTCTTTATCGGGTTAATTTGACACAAGGCTCATGTTTGTAGCCTTCAGAGGCGCCATGGGACAGCTGAGCATCTGCTGACTTTATGTCATCCATATATTACACAAAAACCCTGCCAGGACGGACTGGTCAGGGGATTAGAAGTGGACAGAGGTTTCAGTTCGACACACGTCTGACATATAAGGTCACAGGATCTGATCTCATAATGGGAGACACACCAGTCATCTTTCTGAAGGGCTAGCGATTAGAAATGGTGTAATCCCTGAACTCTGCTCAGGTGCTGCTGTGACTCAGGGCGCTTACTGACAGCCAAACAGACTGAATTGGTGAATAACTCATGGCTAGTTCAACACATTTCAACATTTAATTCTCAACTGCAGATTCATGTAAAGGGATTTTTATCTGAAGCATAGCAGTGGTTCATGTGCCGCCATGACAAGAGTACAAAGCTGTGTTTTAACCCCCGAGGTCCAACGACAACAATTTGAAACATTCGTATATACAGCCATTAAAATATTACCTAGTTCCACATGAAGAGAAATGGTATGCACACTTGAGAAGTGATGTTATAAAGCTACAGATTATTTCAATAACAAAGCCCGACAGACAATCTTATCATATATGCTTTTCTTGCCTCATCTCGCAAACGTTTCACCAAGCTAGGCACCAACAGACTACGACAGTGAAGGAGAGGAATAACAAAGAAAAAAAAAATCCTAAATAAAAAAATAGACAAAAATAAATCTTACACATAAAGACACTGTCATTTCTTAAATTATCGGGGTTTTTAGTGCCCTACATTGTACACCCAGTCAAAAACATCTGCCTTCGGTTGGTCGGTAAGGCTGCGTGACAGACGGTCAGCCCCGTGTTAAACCTATGGTACTTCTAGACAACGTTATGTAAATTTACAGTATACAATTTTTGATTACCATGCAAGAATACTTTTTTTGTGTAACATTTAATAGCTTCATCTACATCCAGGAATAATTTACACAGAAGGACAAAAGTTATTGGACCAGAGAGCGCATTGGATAATAACCATGGTGGTAAGTGCAGCCGAAGGAGATGAAGATGTGCAAGTAAGGTTGCAGTTAGGTGTATGTGGAATGAAAAGGGTGGGGGAGATGATGGGAGCAGGGGAGAGAGGATCCAGAGGAGCGCCTGGGTAATTGGGGTGGTGGTGGTCCAATCCTCTGAGGTCCAAATCAGCGGCACTCCCACACTTTTACTGTTTGATCTACACTCCCAGTGACCACGTAGGGAGCAGCCTTGTGGAAATCTGTGGAAGAAACAAAGATCTTCAGAACATAATAAAGACAGAATAAAATAATGACTCTCTCTGCCAAACTGTTGCTGGCACAATAATACATCAAGGTCTCTATTCTAAAGACATGAACGTATAGAAAAGCTGTTCATTATGACAGGACAGGAGTAGGAGAAAACTGAAGGTAACAAGTTGAGTTAGACTTCATCCAGCTGTGGTTAAAATAGGTCATAATACAAACAGCCACCACTTTACATGGATGGGTCACAGGTGTGGCACAGATGTGGGAAACAAACATTCATCAAGCAATGAATTCTGAATCCTCAACCAGGTTAATTCAAATAGATCTGATGTTGTGTTCTTTGAAAAAACAAAAAACAAAAAAAAAAACAGCGCACAGGACCTCAGTGCTGCTTTGAACAATAAAGGGAAAAACCTGGACATACATCCAGAGTATTAGAAAGGCTGATTATGCCAAAGCATTTGAGGAAAAGCAATTGTCCTACTGTACATTTGGGCACGAAACACCTTTTTGTGTAAGGGAGAAAAAAAAAGTTCAAAGAACAAAGGTGCTTTTCCTTTTCAATACAAGTCAAGAATTGATCACATCAATAGCTCACTGGCTGAAGTAGGATTTAAAAAAGGACTGAGTTCAAACAGCTTGCCAAGGAAAAGTTGGCTGTAGCGCTCCTCCAGAGAATTCCTGAGCTGTGATCTGCTGAAAAGCCGCAGAAACACGGAGGGGGAGACTGGAAATCCTGGAGCGCTCGTCTACCTCTTAAACCCCAGCTGCCAGCATCCCTCAGGACGCTCAACACACCGACTGTGGAGAAGCTGATCTTCTTTATAATTATTTAAAAGCTGATACTTGTGACCTCGGGAGACCAACAAAAAAAAAAACAGATTTTTTGGGGCTGCTTACCCAGAGAGGTAACAAAGTGTTCGTGGGCACACAGGGTTTTCATGCAGCGCTTGTTCTTGTAGTCCCAGATCCTTAAGGTCTTGTCATCCGCACAAGTCACTATAAACTTGCCTGCAGGGTGGAAGAGGATACCGCGCACCCAGTTGTCATGGCCAACCTGTGACACAGACAGACAGGACTCTAGTTGAAAACCAGACCATCTTACTGATGAAACAAGATGTTTTCCATTGAGACACATGAGCTAAAAAATAGAAGTACATATAAACTATCAAAATTTCTACATAAGATTAGCAGCTTGATATGGTCCTCACCAGTGTCATAAGGCACATGCCAATGCTAACATCCCACATCTTGATTGTTTTGTCTCTGGAGCCAGACAGGAGGAAGGGGCCTGCTTTACCACTCTTCTTGGTCTGATTAGGCACAAAAGAGGACAAGCGTGCATGAGTGTTATTCATCATTTGTACTGTTTAATACTAAGCAAAAGACATTGTATCCCTTGATCACATAAATTAGATGCTACACATTAATTCACAGATGGATTTTTGTCACATTCTTTCTTAAGAAAAAGTCACCACAAAAATACTTTAAGGGAAGAGTCAAAGTTGAAATAACAAAACTTCTAAAAACTAAAAAATTATTGCATCAAGTTTGCAGACCTTTGCCAACCTTTCACGTTACAGTTTACATGCATTTCTTTCCAGACTCTGTAATATATGAAGTGAGAACTTAGAAGGAATTTAATAAAAAAGGTATAGTGAACTACTGAGTTATGGTGCATACAAATATAACTGGGGATGGGTATGATACCTGGTATTAAATGGGTCCAGGGCTACATTATAAAAGACTGTAGTATTGATAAGCTGCAATGTTGCCAGCTCTGCTATCAGTAAAATATGAGGTACAATTTAAATCCCCTTTTCAGCTGTAATGGAGAAAGAGATTCCCTACTAAATACAAAGATGAGGAAATGCTACTCCAGGCACACTGCAAACAATCATTATAGTTTTCATAAAAAGTGGAGGTTGTTTTCAGAGGTTGGTTTGGGCAGCTAAACAAAGTTGTGTTCTGGTCTAATAAAGTGTATAAGATCTCAGCAAATTGGTTAATCACTGTACCTGAAATAAGATACTTGGCGGGAAACTGAGTGTTCATTCATTATTGGCAACTAGCGTAGGACAACATGCAAGCGTCTGTATGACAACACCTTATCTCCGTCTTTAGGTCCATCCAAAGTCAACAACTACACCAGTCCACTTAACAGAGAATAACATGCAATGTCTGTGTGTGATTATCTTCTGTTAGGATATAGCGAAACTCACAAAATCTGCTTCTGTTCAAGTGAATGTGCTTTTTCACTTCAAACAAGTAGAGCTGGGTGGGACAACTGCTGCTTCGGAAAATATTGCTTTTATCTGACAAGGCTTCAATTGAACAAACTCGATCACAAGGCAGGAGGAGGGAGACTGGACTGCCTCGAGACCATGCTGCAGACAATCTATATGTCATGCTGTTCACGTGGCTGTAAGTCTGAGCAGTCACCTATTAGAGCCACTGACAAGGCTTTGGACACATTCAAAATGATGTTTCCGCACAAGGAAAGAGTATTTCTTACTGAGACAACAGAACATACGCAATCATGAGTATACCTTAAAATCTGTTCTCTTTTCAGTAAAAGCATGAGCTCCACCATGCTTTTGGTGAGATTTGCAGCAAATGGTTGTATGAATAACGCCTACATGATTGTGGTTTACTAGTGGCCATCTGGAAAATGTGGCATCTTCCCCTCATAGAAACATGCAACTGATTGTACTGAGTTAGATCATTTTTTCTATAAGTTACAATTGGTTTGGATCAAACATTGTGTGTTTGTCCTGCCTTCGTGCAAGCCACCATTTCTCAGTTGACCTGAATATGTTATGGAGACACAGGAGGAGGTCTGAGCAGTCTCTTACCTCGGAGCCTGTGGCATCAAGTATGGTGGGGTGAGCACTCTCTGGTGCCCAGGAAATGCACTCCACCACGTGCTCGTGCTCTCGGAGTTCAGCCTTGCACTCTTTGGATGCCACGACCCACACACGCACCGTCTGGTCATTCGAGCAACTGGCAATCAAAGTGCCGTCCTGGTTGGGCCGCACCATACGAACCCACTCCCGGTGGCCCGTGAAAGTCTTCACACAGTAACTAATGGGCAAAAAATTGTAAAGGAGTCATCACGTTGTAACAGTGGATGTGATGAATGAAAGTACAGGTTATTCAAGGGTTTTTGAAGAGAAGCTTTAGATCAAGTTTACCCAGTTGCCACCTCCCACATTTTCATGGTTTTGTCCCTTGAGGCAGAAATGATGTGATCTCCGTTCGGCATGATGGCTACAGATGAAACATTGTGGTCATGTCCTGAAAAACAGAAAAGACAAATGTAAGAGTTAAGTGCCCCAAAACTAGAATTTAAATCTTTTTAGATAGTAAGGCCATGTCCACACGGAGACGGAACCGATCGTTTTCGTTTTCATTTCGTTTTCATTTCGTATTCGTCTCCAGAAATATGTGCGTCCAAACGAAACCACTGAAAACGCTGTAATGCTGCCACAAACTACACTAAAAACAGAGAAGAAGAATGGAGCATGCGCAACCCGCACCCGTGCGATAAACAAACACACGAAGAAGACGAATGGCGGAAGATACAAACAAACAGACGAAGAATGACGGAAGATACCGCGGTGTATTGAAGAACATGTTGTAGCTGTTCTCCATGTCCATATGTTGTTGACTGTGGTAGTGGAGCAGCAGTATATTTTAAATTTCTCCGTCGTGAGACATTAAAGGTTTTCTGATTCTCATATTTTGCTGTAAAAGCCCGATCAAGCTCAATAGCTTCTGCAGCACGAACGCAGGTTGTTGGCTGGGTTAGCGCATGCGGGTTGAAGGAGAGGTGGGCTATGACGTAATCGTTTCAGGAAAGATGCGTATTGGCTTGTACAGACGGAGACGCAAGGGTGGCGTTTTCGGATTTATTCACTCTGGGACCCGTTTTCAGAAAGATGCGTTTTCAGGCTCCCAAAACGCGTTTCCGTGTGGACGAAACGTCGAAACGATCAAATACTTATGCGGATTCACCCGAATTCGTCTCCGTGTGGACGTGGCCTAAGACATGACCCTTTAAATGAAAAATTATGGGTTTGGGCATGATTAGCCAATTAATTGACAACTGCAGCAGCCAATTTGCTGGGGCTTACTTTGCTCCACGGAGAATAAAAGGTGCCTAATTACCTTGTTGCTCGGCC